>UELU01144902.1:89191-155730 GCA_900490025.1 Megastigmus dorsalis
TTTTAGATAAATTAGAGTTATTGAACCATAAATTTAAGACAGGATGTGTTGTAGTTGGATAAATTGATACCTTATCGGTTCTTGCATTTAACGAAATATATAAAGATAGAGATTAATTTTTTTTTAAAACTGTCACCATCTCATTAATGATGTAAACATTTCGTGGTTCAAGTTTCATGTAATTCCATCCACAATTCACAAAGATTTTTGGCACCGAATATTACCAAGATAAAAATCGCGGTGAATTACCAATGAAATTTTCAGCGACAAAAATCTCTGTGAATTGTGAATGAAATTACATAAAACTTGAACTACGAAATTTTTACATCATTACCGAGATGGTGACAATTTAAAAAAAAAATTAATCTTTATACAAGATAGCGTAATTCAATTTATTGTTGAATTGTAATTAAGAGAAAATGAGAATATTTTAAGCAGCAAAAGTGCTAATAATGGATCTTGATAAAACTTTAAACGTCTCTACCAATATAATCAGTATTTTAAAAATTACCTTTGCTTGGTACTCTTTCAATTTCTGAAGAAATCCATTTATTTAATGATTCTTGAGTATGTGAATTATCTGTAATGCCTTTTAATTTTGATGCTGAGTCTCTGTTGTGATCTGTCCTTCTTACTAAATGTTTATTTGTAGAATCATTGAGAAGATCAACATTGAACTGAAATTTTCATTTAATTAATAAAAATATATATGATGAAATAATTGCCAACTGTTCTTATTATATTTATAATATTACCAATGAATCATTATCATCTTTAATTGGGTCTGAATTTTTCCAAGATGCTTGACACTTAGCAGAAAGTTGAGTATGAAATGTTTTTATGCTATTTATACTCACATCTACATCTGACAATCTTAAAGCAGACTTATTTTTCCTTGCAATTGTAGAAAAATTGTGCAATTTTTGTACTTTAATACTTATCTGTTTTACTGAATTTTGTTTCCCAAAAAATCCATAAGCACTAAAAAAATATAATAATAATTACCTAACTAACAAATGTATAAATAAATAAAATGTATGAAAAACGAATACTTACCAAGTGCACATGGTCCTTCTAAGACCAATCAAAACTTCGTAAGGTAACATTTTAACTTATTTTTAAAGTACCGTTCAGTGATTGCGTTTATTGAGTGTATTAAAATTTAATTAATACCCTTAAACTATTTGCTTGACATGTTACAATGTATTTATGATTCCTATAAGTATTTACATAGCTTCTGAAATCCAGCTATGTATTCGTGATTTAAAGGTTATGTTAAGATCGGTACTTTTGACCTGACTACACCAAATTTTTATTTACCAAGAAGTATATATATATATATATATATATATCGATAGCTATACAAGCATACCTATTCGACATAATATATCGTCTGCATCATCTGCATGTGAATTGTGAACAACTGCTGGCGTATCTCGCGGTCACCGATTCGTACTAAATCCATTATCCGAAATTCTTCGCTGTTTGACTTTGAAGTGTTGGCGGAAGAAACGTAAATATAGAAATGTTTTTAATAAATCTATAGTAGACGCGTGTTGCACTGCGTTGAGGAAGGAGAAAGAAATTATTTTGAAGGGGAGAATGTAGCAAATGCCAATCACTACTTTGTAAACATATTAAAAGCAATTCCACGTTTGTCTCAGTACTGCACGTTGTACAATACTTTAATGATTTACATTATTGTTACATTCGCCACTTCTATATACTTCCTTTCTCTTTCCCCAACGTACTACAACACTACAACACGTACACTAGTCTACTAGATATATTAAAAACATTTCTGTATTTACGTTTTTTCACATTTCTCGAAATTTTTCGCCAACGCCGTCAACATACTTCAAAAAACTATTTCGGATAATGGATTTAGTATGCATATAGTATCTACGTATATCGGTAACCGCCAGATGCGCCAGCAGTCGCAGACGTTTGGCACTTTTAGTGAAATAAAAGAAAAAGGTTTTATACAAAAAATAGTCATTTATTTAATGTGCAAACCCAATATTAAAATTCTTATCATCTAAATTAGACTTTTTTCTTTACTTTATAAAGGAAAAAGTCTAATTTAGGCTGTAACAATTTTTAAGCTGTGAACACATTTACTTAGGTAGTTTTAATTTTACTAAATTTTAAAAGGACCGCGTTTACACACTGCTTCGACAATGGAAACATTCGATTTCAAACTATGTTCAAGTGATCACCACGGGAGACGGGAGTAGACAATCTTTGATATTTCATGTGATACAAGACTATATGTGCGTATCTATATAACTATACTTAACTATAGCAACGAAAAACCGATATACCGGGGCCACGTCCTCCTTCTCGCCACGTTCATGCTTCTGATATTCATATATATGGTGATTGGTGGTATTGGTGGCTACTGGCTACAAGTAAAAACGCCGCCGAACCGATGCCGACTTAATTAATAGCTCGAAAAGAACTTACCGGCTTGTGATCGCTCTAAACACAAAATAATCTAACATCAATCGAATTCCAACTGGAAATAATGAAGTCCCGTGCGGCATGGTCTTTTCTCTTAAAAGCGGTGCTGCTTCTGGTGCTCTCGTGCTGTTTGGTCAGTTCCAATCTGATCGATTCGAACTTAAACATCAAGAACGCAGACAGAACCATCGATTTGCACTCGCAAATTACTAAAATCACCAACAAGCTAGTCATTGAAAATCATGGCAAAAGTCCGGTACGTAATTTTCTCTTTGCCATCGAGAGCAAGCAGAAGGACCAATTGAGTTATATATCAGCGCTACTTCGAGAGCATGGCAGACCAGAATTAAAAGTGAAAGAAGTAACAGCTCCAGAACTAACGAAAGCTCATCCAAACAAGTTGTTCTACTCCGTCGAACTTAGGGATCCACTGCAGCCAGAACGTTCTGTTCCGGTTGAAGTTGAAGTAGTTTTTACTCATGAACTTGTTCCTCATCCCAAGGAAATACTACAAAAGGAAAAACAATTAGTTAAATACACTGGGAATCTTTATTTATTTTCACCGTACACTATAACTAAGCAAACGACAAATGTTTTACTACCTTCTCGAAATATTGAGAGTTATACTAAAACTAAGCCTGTAACGCAAAGTGATTCCACCATTACTTATGGTCCATTTGATAAGAAAGCTCCTTTCTCGCAAGATGAGCTGAGCGTGCATTTTGAAAACAATAATAAATTCCTCACTGTGACACAGCTTGAAAGGGCTGTTGAAGTATCTCATTGGGGCAACATCGCTATAGAAGAAACTATTGATTTGTTACATACTGGAGCATTGCTAAAAGGTCTATACTAATTTATATTTATTATTATATTATGATAGGAACACTTTATCATTAATTTGAGAATTCCTTGAATAAAAACTTGTAATAATTTATAACAATTGATAACAATTAATAACAATTAATAACAATTAATAACATTAAAGTAGGTAAATGGCAAGAAAATTTTATTTTTTTGTAGTTGAATGCAAATATCAGTTTTTTATTCTCAATAAAACTAGAATTACACTAAATTTATTAAATTTCTTATTACAGGCTCATTTTCAAGATACGACTACTCAAGAGAATCAAAATCTGGACAACCAAGCATTCAGAGTTTTGATACAGTTTTACCAGCAGCTGCTTCAGATATTTATTACAGAGATGAAATTGGTAACATTTCAACTTCTCACACCAGAGTAAAGAAAGATTCAGTTGAATTGAATTTAAGACCACGTTTCCCACTTTTTGGTGGTTGGAAGACTCGCTATACAATTGGATACAATGTACCCAGTTACGAGTATTTATATAACTCGGGAGATGAGTATGTCTTAGAGATGAGATTAATAGATCACATATACGATGATATGGTGATTGATGACATGGTAGTAAAGATTATTTTACCTGAAGGATCTCACAGCATCAAACTGGAACTTCCTTATGCAAGTTCTCGTTTGCCCGATTCTCTTCACTATACTTATTTGGATACCACAGGCCGTCCAGTAATCTCTGTGGCTAAGAAAAATTTAATGGAAAATCATATTCAAAATTTCAGACTGAAATATACATTCCCCAAGCTACTAATGTTACAGGAGCCACTGCTGGTTGTTGTTGCACTTTATCTTTTGTTCCTTCTTGTAATTGTATATGTACGTCTGGACTTTTCTATTGATAAAGATGAGATTTCAGAAAGCAAATTACGTGTTGCTGGGCAATGTGAAAAGATTTTGGCAGCACAAGATCGTAGAGTTTCTTCATATAATGAATTAGATGATCAGCTGATGTACTTGAAAACAAATAAAGATGGAAATGCATATTTATCAGCAGTAAAAAGCATTAATCAAGAATATAAAAATGCTACAACTGCTATTGCTGAACTAGGTAAGAAAATATTTTTCTTAATAATGCATTCATTAATTACGGTGTTTAGATTAATATTTTATCTTTATTTTATCTTCATTTTACTTTTTTTACACAAACAGCACAAAAGCTAAAAGGAGAATCTGGAGATGTTTATGATCGAGTACAAGAACTGCAGAAACATGACCGTACTCTTAAAGAACTGTACCACCAGCAACAATCAATGTACGTTGACAAATTACTGACTGGCAAAATAGGTCGACAACAATTTGTTGAAGCAGAATCAGCCATTGCCAAGAAAAAGGAAGAATGTGTTGAAAGAATTAATAATATAGTCAAATCATTGCAGTGAAAAAAGATTCTATACTTGTTACCTTGATCGAATTCAAGGTTAAATATTAAATGGAATGAACTGTATTTTAAAAATCAGAGAAAGTGAAGTTTGATGTCATGTCTGCTATGATTACATTTCATTTGAGTAGTAGCATGTATGTGTTATGAGCTTTATAAGACATTCTTAATTTTATAATAAAATAAGAATTTTTGTATGTGAAATTATCAAGTTTTGCACAAATGTATTTTATTTACCAACTTATATATACTTAAAAAATTTTCTAAAAATATCTTAAAAGTAATGGCAAAAATTTTCAAATGCAGCTAATAAATAATGTGTTTACTATAACTAATTTGTTTATAAATACATATCAGTAATTTTGATACAATAATTACTAAACAATTGTTAGAATTGTATAAAACTATTTACTAATTTTATTTAAGCATTTCAATAAATCGTTGTACAAAATGTGTAAATAAATTTGAAAAAAAATTAATACTGCATATAAATTACTTACTGAGTAATCCTTGTTTACTATACGAAAAAAGTTTAAATAAAAAATAATATTTGACTTCTAAAGGTTCCAATAGATTAAATACAGATAAAACTAAAAATATTTTTTTTTAAAAGACAAACTCTTTACTTTTACTTAAATTAAAATATTTTTATTAGTATATTTCTTTAAAACCAATTTTCCAATACTTAATTATTTTAACTGTGTACTTATTGGGTATTATATTGATACTTTGATTTTAGGTACCTATTATTAGTTGAAAGTTGATAAAAGAAACACAAATAAATTTAATACTATCTAGTAATAATTCTAATTTTAAATTAAAAGACATTGCAGTTAGTTTTTTAAAAATTGCCAAATAAAACGTGTTTTATAACACAGCTAGAAAAAAAGGCACATTGAATTGTATTTGAAATAATAATAGTACCTATATCTATAGTAAATATTTGTTATTAAAATGCCACTTTTTACTAAGTAATGGACAGTACTTGCTTTAAAAATTTTAATTAAAAAATGTGTTTTTCGCCTTAGTCAATAACCCGCTACTAAACTACACATATAGATATAAAGCTATGAGAATTAATTTTATTCAAATGCATAATCAACCAAATAATTCACTGAGGTGTTAAATTATCTAAAGGCAAATAAAATAATACCCATACATATACTTAGAAAATTTTTATATAAGTGTAAAAAGGGTAAAGCCAATAATTGGACTTCAGAACACGATAATCCCACAATACTATACCTACTTGCGCACTCAATGGGAAAATTCGAAGGTATAGGTGTACCTTTTCCTTTCCCCATTTTGAGGATTCTGGTATAATTCTATAGATATATATATATTAGTATATAGCTCTGTTTCATGCCTCTCAATAATGCTCAGTTGAACGCGGACTTCAATTCCCGCCGGCACTGCCGGGTCGAACGAGACGGACACCTGCTAGCCTTTCTCGGACACCCTGGCGATCATACTCTTGAAGACTGCCCAATCGTGACACATTTTTTATGATAAGAAGGACAATGATTAATTTGAGGAAATTTATAGGTAAAGCTTTTATGTGCTTAGTCCCACTTATCTCGAGCCTTTTCCACCCCAAGAACTGTCTAGCGTTCGATTTTTCGAGGTTAGGCCAAGGGGAGCTGTATGTGTGCTTATTTTTTAGATGACCAAAAGTAGAGTAAACTGCTGTTTGAGGTTTTCCATGATGTTTTTTTTAGATATTGGTGCTAACTTAACAGATCCTATGTACCAAGGTATTTACAATGGCTCACAGAAACATCAGCCAGACCTTGACAAAGTTTTGGAGCGAAGCTGGAATAACAACCTGTCAAAAATCATCATCACTGCTGGAAGTTTAGAGGAAAGCAAAAAGGCCTTAGAAATTGCAAAAACTGATGGTAAACCCATGAAAAATCTTCAAAAAAAGATAATTTACTCTTTTATATTGTTAATTATATTTTTCTTTATTTTGTTTTACAGACAGATTATTTTCTACTGTCGGCTGTCATCCAACAAGATGTAACGAATTTGAAGAATCTGGAGACCCAGAAGCGTATCTGGATTCTCTATGTGAACTAGCACTTAATAACAAAAACAAAATTATAGCGATAGGTGAAATGGGTCTTGATTATGACAGATTGCAGTTCTGTTCCAAAGAAACGCAAAAAAAATATTTTGAAATGCAGTTGTCATTGTGCTCGACTCTCAAATTACCTATGTTTTTACACTGTCGAAATGCAGCAGAAGATTTTGTACGTATTCTCAGGGAACATAAAGACAGGTTAACAGCAGGTGTTGTTCATTCATTTGATGGTAATACCGAAGATGCCTATAGTATGTTACAATTAGGACTTTACATTGGAATCAATGGATGGTAAATATTGTGAATCTTATTACAGTTTGTACATGTACTGCTACTCATGGACAGCTATTGCCAAGTTGCATAAATTTTAACTGCTGGAGTTTTTGAAAAAACCTATATTCCAAAGTACATATGCTATTATACCATTTCAAAGATAAAAATTAGTTTATTTTTTCATGACAAGAGATTAAACGATTATTTGTGTCATAAATTTGTAATCAGACTTTCAGTTAAGAAAATAAAAAAATGTGCTAAATATTAAGAAAATGTTTTAGTTTATGTAACATACAAAAATATTTTTTTTTTTTTAATATTGCTTATAAATATATCCAATTTGAAATGATAAGTAATTACAATTTATTATTAAAATATGAACTGTTTTTCAGCTCTCTTAAGACTGAAGAAAATCTTTTTGTAGTGACGACAATACCATCAGACAGGCTTGTAATAGAAACAGATTGTCCATGGTGCGAAGTAAGGCCAACTCATGCCTCATCCAAAGATATAGTCACACAATTTCCTTCAGTAAAGAAGGAAAAGTGGCAACCTGATCGAATGGTGAAGGGACGAAATGAACCTTGTAATATTGTGTAAGGAATTTACAAATTAATATTTATAGAATAACTAATTTATTTTTTAAAATTATCATTTTTAAAAAGATTACTTTTAAAATAATAATTATCTTAGATTTATTTATTTTGATATATACAAATTATATTTTTAAATGAGACAAAAGTTTCCAAGCATAATATTAATTTTGGTAAGTGACTGAGTTTAGAAAACAATCATCATTATTAAATAATGTATTTTGATGTTAATATTTACTACTTTCTATCAAGTCTATTTTGAATCAAAATTCTAGATTATCTTGTATATTTTGATACACACATGTAGGTCAAGTTACAATTCATTAGACATTTAAAGCATTTCGAATTTAAGTTTCAATAATTTGATTTTTATTTCAAAAGCTGCTAAAGCTTGTACCATCAATCTTATCAAAATTATGCTTCATCAAAGATAATTATTTATTTCTTTAATCAAGTACACAGGTCTGAGCCCATTTACAAAAAGAAATATTCGGTATGACAAAAATTAAAAATTTCCAGCCAGGGGTGCATATAATTTTTAAGACAAAAATGGCTATGTATAATACAAGTTTAATAATTTAGCCCTTTAAAGTTAGCGCTTTAAATTAAAAGAATGTGCTATAGCCGGAAAGATTAATTTTTAGAAAAAACTGTAATTCTCGGTAATGATATAAATATTACGTAGTTCAAGTTTCATGAAATTTCATCCACAATGAACAAAAATTTTTGTCGTCGAAAATTTCGTTTGTAATTCACAGCGATTTTTATCTCCGAAATTTTCGACGACAAAAATCTTTGCGAATTGTAGATAGAATTTCATGAAATTTCAACCTTTACTTTCGGAATTACATTACCGAGATGGTGATAGAGCTTTTTCAAAAAATGTATCTCTATCTTTCCATATTTCGTTAAACGCAAGAACTGGTAAGGAATCTTCCGAGCATAGCACATCCCCTTAAACCACATAACACTCATCCTTCTATAATTATATATAATTGTTTGTTTTACATAAATTATCATTCAAATTTATCAAAATTTAATAAGCACTCAATTTTGTATCAATTTGATAATTCTAAGCTCTGCTGATTTGTTTCAGTCAAATATTGGAAGTATTAGCGAGTGTAAGAGATGAAGAAGAGGAGTACCTTTGTAATCAAATATACAAGAATACTATGAAACTCTTTTTCCCATACGAATTGTAACCTGCATTCACTCACCTGCGGAGCAGATATCTGTACAATGAAAAGTGCATCTTATTGTATACAAACAAAACGTGCATTATAAAAAACTGAATTTACACTGAAAGTGACACGAAACACAAAGTATTGACTTCGTAGAAGTGCTTTTGCAATTAGAAGATGATTTATATATTATCATATGCGATAAGTCGTGCCGACGTGAATTGTAAGCCTCAATATACTTGAAGGATCTCTTTCGATGTAATTTCCTAATATATTCTTGTTATTTCAGTTTTATTGTCATACATCGGTAATCACCATAACTATTATATTATTATATTATTATTATTTTTATTATTATTAATTATTATTATTATTTTTTATTACCAGTAATAATACGTAATTTAATACCACTTTGTAACTTTTAATTTACCTGTCTTGTTAAGTTATTTATTAAGTTTTTAGCCTCTTTACTATTAAAATAATTAGAACTAATTCGAGATTTTTTTATACAAAAAGGAATTATTTATTTTACATTTCTTTCAATCCATTTATAAAGAAATACATCCATGATAATACAAAAAAATAGTCGAAGAGAGTTTCTATCATACATAATTCCTGAAACAGTCACACTAAGATATCCAATTCAAAAAATGTCTTGCCATTTTATATTCACCATTGTAAAGTTAATAGTTTAGTAACTAAAATTTTTTCAGATACTATTGCAATATGTATCAAAGATACTAGATACATCTTTTTTAATATCACAGGTAAAATGGCCGTTGTAGTTATGACCGTCAAAAATATGCAACCAAAAAACTCCTGTGTTCTAACAAATAAATGCTCAGATGTAAAGGAGTTCTGTTGCCATTGGAATTGTTAGTTACGATACTTCAGTTTCTCTTCATTCGACTTTAGAAAGTGTTTGCACCTTTTCGTACACCCAATCATATGTCTGGCTAGCGAAAGTATGTGTTGTGTTGATGGCTTGGTTGGCATAGTTTTGTAAACTTTCTGGACTCAATTTACCACTATAAATTATTTAAATTAATTACAAATTACCTTCTAGACTTATGGTGTGGAATAAAAGATAAACTTGTTTCTATACAAACAATCACTAGATTTCTAGTTAGATTAAGTCTACATATAATTTGAAAACTTCAAGACTAACTAAAATAATATTAAACTTGAAACAAAATTATATTTCAAAAAAATTTAGATTTTAAGTAAAAGGGTTTATAATACTCACACAAACACATTAGTTTTTAACCATCTTGTTGCCTTGACAGAGTTTTCAATAGCTTGCTCTGCAATCAATGTAGAATAAGTTTTTACTATTTCCACTCCTTTAACAGAATTTTTTTGTACAGACTCCAGCAAACCAGGAACATAATGTTCAACCTAAAAACAGATTTTTTTATAAACTTAATTTAAAAAAACCAGTACCTCAATTAGATGGCTTTTCATTTGAAAATGTCTTAATTTCTACAAGATAAGTTAATGAATGTAATATATAGAATTTTAAATTAAACTATGTATTAAAAAAGTATCATGTAATTTCCGAATTATAATTCTTAAGTACAAATAATTTACTTAAAAAATAAAGTTTCTTACCGTTGCCACAACCACTGGTGTATTTGTAGCTACATAGGTTGAAAAATTTTTATATAGTTTTATGGAAACATTTCTGGCAATAAGATAAAATTCTCCAGCTAGTTTAATATAAGGCGTAGAGAAGTCCACAACAGCTTTGTAATATTCCGGTGAACTAGCCTCAAGATATTCAAGGCCTTTTCCAGAATATAATTTTGTGGAAACCCAAGTTTTTTGTGCATAAGCATTTATTCCACTATCTCTCATAAATTTTCCTGCCCTCGTTGCTAAAAAATTAAATTATTCAATTTTGAATTTTAAATAACATTAAATTATTATGAATGTGATTTTCCTCAAACATATCATTATATCATTTACCTTCAAAACTTCCATATTTGTGAGTGTCATATGCAATAATTGCACCAATTAAAAGAAGCAGCAAGAAGCAACCAGTTTTCCATGGAAAACCTCCTTTGCTAGATTTTTTCGACGACATCTTCATTCTTATTTCCTAAAAATAAATATAAATTTTATGATATATAAGTCTTGTTATCAATGTCACTAATTTCACAGTTAGTCTATTATTAATTCTAAAAATCATCATTAGAAATATTCTGTTATTTTTCAATAGCAATACCAGTTCTTTACTCAATATTAAATTACAACTTTTTGCTTTTCATGGGAATCTAAAACTACTATGACTAATAATTTTCTTGAGTAGGTAAGTTGCTTAGCTATTACTAATAATGAATACAGAATTAACGTTAACAATCAGTTTGCATTTTGTTTTTAGAAGAGTAAACCCGAATGACATAACACTTTTCATTAGCATACAGAAGCATTGTTTTAAAATAATAGGCACGTTCTGTATTACTGGTAAAAACTGTTAGCACACATAGTTCTACTGCATTTAAATACAGACATAAGTATCAGGTAAAATGTATACAAAAATCAATATTTAATCGGAGCATCAACCGATCGCGTATACACACGTTATCGCTTTCATTTAAATGCCTCTATACATTCGCCAATCTCATCTCTCATCTCGCGTTCAATTACCTCCAATAACGGGAACGAGAATGCTCAATCAAAGTAAAAAAACGAACCGAGCGTTGCTATCACAGACACATGGCACCGTCAATACGATTCCAACCGAAAGAAAAAGAGACAAATCACCAGGCATACTTCCTATAACACTTTTATTCCCACATCATAGAACGGATGCGACCGCGCAACGAAGAACTGCGCGTAAAATCGATCGATGAACGAGCCCAACGAGCCCAACGAACACTAAACCGTGACTCCTTCCCTGTGGCACACTGTCGCGGAACAGTCGTAAACGGACAAACAAAAAATCTCCACAAAAAAGCCTATACGCACTCTTCAATATTTATTAAATGGGGCGTCACGGGCGTCAGCTACAGCAGTAGTAACAGCAGCGAAGAAAAGGTTCGGCGGCGACGGTTATTCACGTGCGCGCCTCTGCGACCAAGTGACAGGAGGCAGGTTTCGGCGAGTCGAGCGATCCCGCGCATACATACGCGCGCGGGGGAAAAATTGAAGTGACGCCATTGCGGTCGCTAGACAGCGGAGAGAGCCGCGAGCATAGGGAATCAGAGAAGGAGAAAGACCGGAAAAAAGACAATTTTCACTTTTACCTGCGTGAATAGAGGAGTGGGGCTGCACGCATAGAGGGGAAAGTCGTTGATCGAATCAGAGCCGTTCCTATGGGTATATCCTATTTCTCGCTAGCCGCACAGATCCCATATCCTTGTGTAGCTCGCGTAGTTGTGTATAAGGGTTATAAGTGTACACACACATGCGTATACAAGGGAGAATAGAAGCCGGTTTGGACTTCTGCGATTCGCGCTCGCAGAAAGACAGAGAGATGTATAGAGAGCCAAAGAAATGTGCGTATAGACACAAAAAAAAACGAGAAGAGAGAAGTTGTACTGCAGGAAGACAAACGCCGCGTATATATTGCGTCTATGAACGAGCGGTACGAGCGCGCGCGCACAACGGACACAAAAATTCAGCGTCGTACAACGATCGAACAGAGCCCTGCGTTACGTGACCTGTTATATTATTTATATATCACACACGCGACGATGATTAACTAAAATGTCATTAAAGAGCCACTCCACTATGGACTATGAGGCTGTCGCCGTGTCAGTGTGCGCAGCTTGTGTTTATGTACATACGTATACGTACATACTAAACGCGCACACGCCGCGCCGATCAATGTAACAGTATTGACCATAAACAATCCTTGTGACTCGCGAGGAGGGTCTTTTAATCCGTGTACCGGACGACGTCATACGCTACTATCGCACACACACACACACACATATGTATATAGACGATCCGCAGTAGCAGCGGCAGACGGTGGTCGGATGACGCGCGCGCGCCGGATTCGGGAGATGCATCGACATACAGTGCAATGAACAGTCTATTATGAGCATCTCAGCGTATACCTATGGAACATTTTTCTTTTCTTTTTCAACTCGTGCGCAATATAGATTCTGTCGCTTGATTAATCGCCAACTTCAATTGGCCCTGAAACTTTAGCCGTGCCTAATCTACAATTTTTATTTCATATTTGTTCTGCTGGTATTTTTCCGCAAATTCCCACTTTTTTTTTGTTACGCTAATTCGTATAATAAGTACCTGCGTGCATCGGTTGCGTAATGGACTGCAGCTATAATGTAGGTAATGTATGGATGCGGTCATGTAGGATTGATGTTTGTTCAATACTTCGGAAAGAATCTAACCGATATAAATGTCGCTTTCTATTGTAGATATTCGATAATTTCTCCAATTGATATAATGCTAAAAACTATATTTCACTATTGTCATGAGTAATAAATATTTTTAAAGAAAAACATGACCGAATTATACATGTCCTGGTTACCATATACAATAACTACAGATTTGAGCACAAAAGAGAAACCCAACCGTTTAACAAAGTATTATACTATATTCAAATTTTTTCATGCTTTATCGCGTCAATCATTTTTTCTATTTGTTTGCAAGCGCTCCAAAAGTAATGCGCTAATGTTTATTCCATTTCTATCCTACGATACAACTGGGTCATATTTACACGAGTGTATGAAGAATAATAATCGATTTTCTCGCCATTATACATCATACAGATATACATCGTTATGAAAAAAAAGTACACGTGAGGCAGTTGGTCGAGCACTTGGTTCACGTATAACTAACCGTCGAAGAAACAAACTGCTGCATGTTTGCTCGAACTCTGCTTCAAAAGTTTTAGTAGGTCGACACCTAAAATCTGTTTTACGCACGCTTTCCCCCAATTATATACTTCTTCGCTTAGTGCATGGAATATTATCACAGACCTTGAGCTACTCAATATCGGAATAGCACTTAAATAATGAGTAATGACAGAAATTCTTGTTAGGTGAATGTAAGTGAAATTACATTTATGGGATGATAATGACCGCGAGGTGCATTAATGTATTGTAATTTTAATCACTTTTTAATGATCTTTTCATTATTTAATCTACTTACTGTTTTACTGTTATTAATCTAGAACATTGCAACGATCTCAAATTCATTTAGGCAGCTTCTTTGGAAAGTTTCAGATCATCTGAATTTTATACTAAATAAATGGATTGCATTTATATATTTTAACAAGTAAAATAATGCGACTAACTTGTATACAAGGGAATACATTTTAAGTTGAATGCTTCTTATAACGTTCTCGAATAAACGTATTTAAGAGATAAGCACCCAAGAAAGCGCAACGAAATTTCAAACTGAAGGGTTTGTCATCTGATGTTGTGTCATCTAATTATATTATTCAGTTTTAAATTAGCTTTCAATTATACAGTATAATAGTTCTTATATGAATTCTTAAAGTAGAAATAATAGTGAAAAGTCAATATACTTAACAAAACTTGCTAAAACTGGCAAGAAACTCCGTAAAATTTCGAGCAGGTTTTAGTCGATTTACTGTTGATACATGAATATATCTATATGAATGAATAAATATTGTCATATTTGAAAAATCACATTCGCGCCTAAAGTAGTATTCAAGACTGTGGACAATTTAATTGGTAGTCCGGGTACATACGTATGTATCGAAGGCAATTAAGAAATGCTTAACAATATTTTTTGTGCGGAATAAAAACATTTGAAAAAAAGTTATCAATTTAGTTTTAGTGTCGTCTATACGGATTTTATATAATGCAGTAAAACAAAAAAATATGATTAATAATACACTGACCACACTCCTTATTAACTGAAACGTATACAAGTCATCATGTAAATTTTTCCACTTTAGATACGTATGAAGGTACAATTTTATCAGCAAAATATTATCGTTATTAAGTGTATAAAATACATTTTCGTGCATGATAACATATTTTTTGAATATAAAATTGAATTGGAAAACTACGTTACTCTAAATATAAAGTACTTTTCTACAAGTGCCGTAAAATGACCATAAAATGAAAGAAAGTTAAATGCAACTTTCTCTACCATCTGTATCACTGGAGTAAAATTAGAATAAGTGTCGTATTTTTATCGTATAATTATATGGAATTCCAATTAAATTACTTATTACAAGTTTGAAAAATAATTCATGTATGTATCCCATCACCATCTAAAACTCGATCGAAAACTCAATTGATATATTTTCTTGAAACAAAAAAGTTTGATAAGTTATCAAAAATAAGTCTTTCCCAACTGGTTCTCGTAATTTAAAATTATTCATGAAACAGAAGATATATTTTTCATGCACATTAGAAAAGTACTTGAAAAGTATTGCAAACATTTATTTGTTTGAATAATAACTAACATTCATACTATTTAATTAAATATGTTCGATCAATCTTTATTTGATAAAATACTTAATGTAAATCATGAAATAAATAATCTGCAGCAGAATTTCTCCGTGCATGCTTGAATGAAGATTAGATAGGCGAATGCTGAAATCCAAAAAATACTGAAACATAGACTATCGGAGCGTGGAAAATAAGTAGAGAAAATATGCAACGACTGCGGACTACTTCGTATCATTTTAAAGACAGGTCAAAGTGTTACACCATCTTCCATAGTCATAATGTAACGCGGAAAACGTATATCAATTATTTATGTCTATACTATTATATATGAGCATAAAAAACTGTTCAATACAGATTAATTCATTTAAGCTTTAGCTCGTAAAGAATGATACTGTGCCGCTTGAAAGACTCACAGAAAAAAGAAACGAATCAGCTCTAGCTTCGGCCTTTAACATGTCGAAAGCAAATAAAATATCGATTACAAAAATAACTTAATACAGTGAGTTATTGTAAAAAATTTAATATTGTTAAAAGCCTCTTTATATAAAAAAATCTTTATATTTTTCCGAGCCAGCTCTGTTACAATATTCAAACTACATATTAATTTTGAACAGAGAATAAAAATTTTTTTCGCAATTCAAATTTTTGTAAAGTAGCAAAATATGTTAACGACTTTGCAAAATGTACAAGTATATCCATCTTTTTGTTGTTAAATCATTTAAATTTTTATTGATATTTTATAGACGTCTATGAAGCTACATTATTAATTAATTTAAACCCTCTAAATCTGTACAAAAAACATCTTTTTTGAAACAGATCGTATTAAAATGATTCTAAAATCGTTTCTTTAAACTACTTTAAGTTTCAATACTAACAGTGGTAACGAATGTTTTAAAAATGTTTTACATATAGCGGTATACCTGCATATTTTTAATGTAAAGCTATATCCATATATATATAAGGTAAGCATTTACAAACTGTATTCCGACTGTTCAATTGGCCAAGCATATTTTGTAGGCTTGTATATACGGTGGAGCGGAGGCTGTGACTGGGATTCAAAAAGAAAAGAATACTGCAGAGGATAAGAAAATAACGTTACATAGTTATACAAAGCTGAGAGTGAAGCGATTCATATACCGTTACTTGCGTCCGACGACTCGCAACTCTATAGATAAAAATGCTGTTCTTTAATTCGAAAAAGGGACTGTCGAATCAGAAAAAAACGATGAGCATTTTAATTTCGAATCACGTCAATAAAAACTATGACAATTGAAAAAATGAAAAATATAATTACTAATTTTTCTTATTTCAAATATGTAGCGCTCTCAATTATAACAAATGTAAATAAAAACGTATTCAAACCTGATTTTCAGTTTACGAAAATAAATAGATATTATAAACGGCCCGGCCTTTTATATTTGTATAATAAATATTTTTTACAAAATTATCATATACGATATCGAAAACAAAGGATTTTGTCAAAAATTTAAAAATGCTATTTTGCATTGGTATGTAAATTTATATATGTGCAGTCTTACGTGGGTAAAATAATATTTGCGTAGGTGCATACATGACAGAGCATATCCATCTACCTACAATCTTGTATATATGCTGAGTTGTAGACATTTGACTTAAAACAGATTTTTCCGAACTATGCAAAAACGTGTAAAACCATTTGACATCGTTTGATATTTTGGGGTTTCTTATAATAATTTCATATTATTATAAATTTTCTTTTTAAATATATGAACTAAAATCTTTTAATTTCTTTCTTTTTCGTTTTTTACTGGTTAAGCACACTTCAAGTTTATTTAATTTATAACGCGTTAACGAAATTCTGCTACACTTGCGAATTCTTTACCTGTACGAATTTCACATCGAGCTCACACACACGCACACATTAATTTTAGAACAGTGGTAATTGAACACTGATGTGTAAAAATTAAAAAAAAAAGCTAGTCACTTAGGAAATCTCTATTTTTTCAAGCATAGCATATAGCATTGAGATTGATGAGTAGCATGAGATAGATTTTTTAAGTAGTTTCTAGAAGCTTACAATTTTGGCAGAATTGGCACAATTCATACATTGTGGTATTAAGTCATTTCCATAAATTTAAAATTTGAGTTTTTTTGTTATTAAATTAAATTTAAATTCCAACTTTATTAACCTTAAAAATTATCCTCTATTATACAATATTTATTTTTATTAGAAATTAATGTTATAAGATAATGAAATGATGTATGAATCTATTTAAAAATTAGTTTGTTTTTCTGTAAACTATATCAAAAGATTTTATGAAAATCAGTTGTTTGATTTATAATATAGTGTAAACTTACCCCTGCAGTAGTGCTGCATGTATAAATATTTTTATAGTCCTTTCCTTTACTCTTCTTTGCTTTTTCATGTGATAATTCAATAGCCGTAAGAAGTTCTAACAAAAGCTTTGTATTTAAGGACGATTGTAACTCATCCCAATTAGACTCTATTTAAACATAATAATACAGTTGAATATTTATTTTCAAACAAATTTTATTGAAATATTAAATGAAATACCTACTAATATGTTTCATGAGTATACTTGATATGTGAGAATATTTCATATAAAGTGATTTCCACGTACTAAAGCATCGACTGTCAGCAATAAGAAAGCCAATAAGTGCATGTTCAATTTCTTTTGTATAATTTTCAGACGTTTTTGATGTTACTTTGCCAAGCAAAGCTTCAAAAAGTTTTCGATGATTTATAGTTTTATTTTGAAGTAATATTAACTGGAAATAAAATATACATACATTAAAATTTCATCAAATCATATTTAAATATAACATTTTTTGAAAACTTTTTCATACCCTCAATTGTTCAAGGCATGGAATGCCTTCGTCAATCACAGATGAAGAAATATTTAGTTTTCCAGAGAAAAAGTCATCTAAAATGTTAAGATACATTTCGGAGTGAAGGCTTTTATCGTCTTTATGCCATGTTAACAGATCCTTTAATATTTGCATTACATAACTAGAATAACTCTTTGCTTCAAGCATTGGAGCCATAACTTCATGCCAGACTTTTAAGCCACTATTCAGGTCTTCTCTACCAGCTTGACTAAAAGACCATAACAGAAGCAAACCTATTTGCTTTCTGTTTTGGTAAGAATTTCTCATACTTATCAGCTTTGGTATGTTAGCTACATTAAGGTTTGCATCATGTGCAGATAAAAGTTGAATAAAAAGTTGGTAACCTGTAACAGGTGCTTCTTTAAACATTTCCACTGTCATGGCTGTAAGAAGAAATTCGTAAAAAAGGCGACCAGATGGATCACCAGCACTTTCGATAGCTTTTTCAAAAACAACGCGTAAATTCTTTGGCATAACATTTAAAGGATAACCATCAGGCCTTCCAGTAAATAATGGATCATGCTTCTTTAAAGGAATCTTTGCATTTAAAAAAGCTACGAGAGTTTTTAACCAAACCAATGGTGCGTCTGGAAAACGGGCCTGGTTTGTTTCTAACAGATCTTGAACTTCTGCTACATCAATCTACAATACAAGATGGTTATCAGAAAATGTATTCATGTCATTTAAAAAGTTAAATAAAAAATGTATTACCAAAATAAGAGCTTCTTCAATTGACTTTGGTGGCTTTTCTTTAGGTGGTTCTTCTTTCTTTTTCTCAGATTGCTGCTGCTGATGTTGCTGTTGTTTCTGCTGCTTTTTTTTCTCTTCATTTTCTTTAGTTTTACTTTCTTTCTCTTTTGTAGACTTTTTGATCTCTCGATTACCTTCTAAATTGTCATATAAAGTCTTAACTTGATCTAACGGTACTGTAAAATATAAAATTAAAAATTATATATGTAGATGATTTTTTATGTGATTATAAATGTAAGTATAATTATAGCGAGATATTAAAAAAATAAAAAAAGATTTAACATATTAATATTACTTTAATATTCTTTTAAAAAATATATATAAAAAAAGAACTGTATAAATATATTTAAAAATTGCATCTAAAGTTCATTCATAGGTATGCTTTTATCATGTCACTTTTTAAAATATTTACCCAAATTTAAATAAATCTATTACTTATTATATTACATTAGTACTTTTATCAAATTAATAAATTACTTATAAATACTAGCAGCAATATTTAATTTATGTAAAAAATAAGAAGAAAGTTTTGCCAATTCTATTTGTATGATTCATGACATAAAAACTTGGAGGAGAAAGTTAAAAGGAATAGTCAGGCATGTCACTAGCATATGCTTCAATATTAACTTCAAATTCAAAAAGAAAAGTTTGTCAAACTTACAAAAATCCTCGACTTTTGGTGCATTTTCGATAAACTTCTTCTTCTCAGCTTTGCTGAGTTTACCATTTTTCGTCGGATTTTTATCCTTCTTGTTCTTACCGACGACTTCCCAGGTACCGGTGTACATGACGGAAGTCAATTGTTTCACAAAGGCCGATAAAATATAAACTTAATGAATTAAGGTTTAATTAAAAAAAAAAGAAAATATTGGAGCGTAAGGTAAGAAACCCAAATACGGGGTTATGCAGACGCTCACAGCTGAGTACTCTGTGGTACACGCGAAACACTCGTCCTCGAAGTTTACGTGGCGACTTCTCTATAGTTCTGTTTTCCAATCGAGCATCTGACTACTGTGCCCAACTTAAAAAATACAAATCTCAATACGAGGTAAGCAAGTAGATAATAACAGTATGGAAAAATGTACAATATAATGAATTAAATATTTAAAGGTTACGTATTACTGTGATAACAGTATCGTTATATTTGATAAAATATATAAATTGTAAACTATCTAGCATGCGGGAACCAATGCGAGAATTTTTATATGTAACGATTGGTCGTCCTTCTCGCGCGAAATTTAAACATGCAAAACTTCAAATTTATGTCGAGTATCATTTATTAAGAAAAAAACTTTTTTTGTAAATGATTATTTTTTTATATTTCTTTGTGATTAAAAAGAGTTATTTAATTATTTTACAATTATTTCAAGTCAGACGCCAACACTGACCTATATCACAATTGTAATGAAAACGTATATAACTTGCACTATCTCGTGTATAGAGGTACGTGATTATTTCTTGATGCAGTGGCAAATATGCGAAGGCAAGATGATGTGATCAATTTTTCCGGTAAGTATTAGAGGGTTAATTTAAAAAAAAAACCTAGTTGGTAGAAATAGACGTATTTTCAGACAAATTTTTACCAGTTTCTACCTTCAAGTAAGAGGCCATATTTGTTTGAAATTAGTCTTTTGGAGCTCTGAATAATGACATACGTTTTGTACGTTTTCTTCAAAGAGTTAATTTTATTTTGAGCTCGTTGGCGATCTCCGTCAAAGGACTGCATGCCTATACCTCAGCCAATACGTCTACCTTTAATAAAATAGCAATGGCAGCTTACGAAACTTGCACTACCATTTAGGGCGAGCAAATGCATTTAATTTAAAAAAAAAAAGGAATTTCCTTACTAGAAGGGAAACATGAAAAAATGCCGAGTTGATTATTTCCTTTGCATTGAACTTTTTATTCCAATCTCGTGTGCATCCTGCTTTGAATAAATATTAGAATAAAATTGAAAGTTGAATCTGTGAAACTTTTACTATTTTTATAAATAATTTAAATATAAAAATTAGCCCCCTTTGATTTGGGGATTATTTCCTATAATTAATACTTGTACCGTTACAGTAATGATATTTGATCAGTTAAGAGCAAAGCATAAAATATAAGTGTACCCTGAATTTTTTAACGATATTTTCATTCTTCAGATAATTTACTGTAACGGTATAAAAAGCATAATTGTAAAATATCTATGAATTGGCGAATAATAAACAATTAAAGATAAAATTCTATTTGTACCGGTTTTTGATCAGCTTTTTAAATACGTGGCAACAGTATATTTGATCTGATCGGCCTTAATCGAATAAAATAAATAGCTGCAAACTGTTATTATACCGTAAATATAACGATCAAAAACTGGTACCCGTAGCGATAACTAGGCACACAGACGCATATAGTAATACATGGATTTTTAATTTTCCTTAATGTAAGACAAAACATTTTTTGTAATTTTTTCAGTCTATACCTAATGAAATAAAGTTTTGTATATACGTATAGTTTAAATACTGTATTTTATTTTGATCTTGCTGGCATCCTCCTTTAAGATGAGTTGAGTCTGAATATGCATGATAACGAGTTGATTGATCCAGGACGGTAGTGAGAACTCCTCCGTGAGGACGTGTCAGATGTACACTATACCTACTTCTGATTGTAAGTTGATAAAAGATGAGACGTTAAAAATAATTTCAAACATTGAAGTTTCACTCCCATATAGGTCATGCAACTCATGCCATATCATTATTATTACACTCATTTATATAAATCTGTACTGCAGTAACTGTCGATCAGATGTGATCGTATTAAGTTATAATCCTTACTGGCACTATTTCAAGATTCCCAAGAACAGAGAAGAATTAAAAAAAAACAACAGGTCAATGTACCAATGCATGTACCATTGGAGTATGGGCAGACGGGGGGCGTCGCACCGAATAATAGCGTATATATATATATATATCTGGGATGGCGAGTGTCGAGTTTCGCGGGGCGTAGACGTCGCGACGATGCGACCGCGTGTACTCAACGTCCGATCGCGCGGCCACCACCACAGTTACGTCGAACGCTCGCGTCTCCGACATCTCCCGAAGGAACGAAGAAATTAATAAGGGAAGCGAGAATGCAGCTCAAGTACGCGATAATGATACTCGCTACGGTGATGTTGGGTGGTGTCTCGGGGGCGGACGGTAAGTTCTCCTGCAAATTCCTCGGGGACAAGGTGCCGACGCTCAAGTTGAAGAGGCACCTGTTCTGCGAGTACGACCCTACGGTGAGGCCGGTCACGGCCAAGGATCGCAGCGTCAACGTCACCGCCAGCCTCTCGCCCAAATTCATGGACTTTGTAAGTTTTGCGCTGTTCCTTGCACTCAACGACAGAAAATTAATAGTCCGGACAATTAATTAAGAAAGGATGTACAAACGTGTATGCAAATAGCTTTTCATTTGTTTGATTTTAGATCGATCGAACGGGAACGTTTATTTTGCACGCTTGGCTATTTATTGTGAGTAATTAATATCAATTATCAATGTATATAAATCTCTACAAATAAAATGAATTTTAAGTATAAACGCTTTTCAACAGTCTTGGAAAGATGAACACTTAACGTGGACTCCATCAGAATTCGATGGACTTATGAACTTGCGAGTATCTAGTGGTGATTTGTGGGTGCCAGACTTTTCAATCTACAACTCGTAAGTATAATATTATTTAAATTACTATAAATTGCGTAAAAGTTATTTATAGAATTAATATTATGTATCTGGATTCCGATTGGATTTCAAGGTAGATTTCAACATGGATTTCTGCTAGGATTGCTTTTAATTTTATTTATTAGCTATATACTCTAAAATAATGTTTTGTTTTCATTATTGATATACGAACAGATTACTGCTACAGAAGTAATAAATTCACGTTTATTTTTCTCTCGTTCTAATGCTTATATAAAAATTTGTTAACATCAAATGCATCGTTCAGAGGTGACATGGAACACACGCAAACGACCCTACCTTCCACTATCTGTCAAATAACATACACGGGGACGGTAGTCTGCATACCGTCGATCAAGTTCAACGCCCAATGCGACACGGATTACACCTATTGGCCCTACGATACCCAACAATGCTCTCTTCGAATGGGCTCCTGGACGCATACCGGCGAAGAGCTCAACTTGAATTTTCGCAAGAAGCCTGTAATTATGATTCTGGTTTCACGAACACTTTGTAGCGAGCGTCAAAAGCGTCAAAATTTTAATTTGTATAACTTTACAGGTCAATATGATAAGTTACATAGAGCATAAGCAATGGTTGATTACGAATTATACGACTCGCAAGTACACTCCGATATACAGCTGCTGTCCAAACGATACTTTCCCCTCATTGATCGTGACATTCGACATGGAGAGACATACTTCCATGATCCATGCAGTTTTTATCACACCAGCTATTGGTAAGCCATGAAATTTCAAGCTTCGATGCAGCTATATGCGTAATATATCATTTTTGTATGATAAATTATTTAAATTTCAGTTTTGATGATTATTACATTAACGGTGCTATGGCTGGACTCGAGATCTGTCGAAAGAATATCACTTGGCGCAATCAACTTTATTTGTCACTTGCTCTGCATTTACTATCTCCATTGGATGCTCCCGATAAACGGAGCTAAGCCTCCGCACATACGTAAGATCACACCATTTTTATTGAATAAGAAAATTCGAAAACTTTGTAAGGAATTAAGGTGAATCCATATCGAATATGTTTACCGGCATTTGCAATTTCATACTATTTTCGTACAATTTTTAATATTCTAGCACTTTGTAAGGAGGGCGCGGTTCTGGGAACCACAAGGGATGATTTGAAATCGAATGAACATTGAAATCTGAACGTATAATTAGTATATGAAACTGAAAATTGGATTCGTCTAAGCTTAAATTTTTGACAATTGATTTCCCATCGATATTAAGTATTACGAGATGCTAATAAAATGAGATAAAAATTTTGAACAATACTTTGCTCTATTAAAATATCGAAATCTTTCTTCAATCAAAATAACTAACATTCACAATAGAATTTAATCACTTAGGTATATCAGTGTGCTAGCATGCACCTATAACAGTCAATCCTGATGGGATAATTTATGATGGGTCTTTTATGTTCATGAATGAAGAATGCAATAAGATATCTATACCGGTTGAAAATGTCCATATTGATATTTTGCAGATTTCCATACGGAAACCTTATGGAATCCATTCGAAATCCATATGGGAATCAGTTTAAAATTACATGCTGGCCGATTCCATATAAATTCCAGACGGGTTCCATAGTGAATCTATATGGGATTCGTATGGATTCTGTGTGGAATCCAGGACGTAATTTTAGTCGGATTGACGTACGTGTTCTGTATGGATTCAGTAAATTTTCAACCGGTACCTAATTAATGTTAAAAACAAATGTATACTATGCTGTTTTCTTCATCATAAAAAACTATAGTCCTTTTCCTCCTACTATTTATAACAAATGGCACGACACAATTTCCATACTACAATCGATTCTTAGATACGTCAATAATCATGTAAGGGTACGTGTTTCTCTCTGTCGACAGTGCTGTTCTACCGCGACTCGTTGATAATGGCAACATTCGCGATGATCATCACGAGCCTACTGCGCAAGATCCAATCAGCAAAAGTATCAGCACCAGACTGGATCATATCTTCGGTGACGCTCGTATCGAACAATCCCGCGGGTCGTTTTCTGCTCCTCGACAATTCCGAGGCGAGCGTCAAGGAGTTGGCCGCCAGTGCGGATGGCGACGCCGAGGATAACGCGGAGGGCACCGTTGGCTACGTAGCCTCGACGCGGAGTCGCGACGACACGTGGAGGAAGCTGGCGTTGATCGTCGAGTGGCTCGGCTTCATCCTCGGCACTTTCACTTATGTACTTCTCATATTTCTCCTTGTTCCGCTGTCCGATTACGGACCCGGCGTAGTGCTCTATAACTTTTAACGATTCGAGATTGTTGGGAGCTCACTTGGAGAAAGGAGTGTGAGTGAGCTCTTGGAATATATGTGACGTTTGCCTTTGGAAAAGTATCGAGATTGTCTTGGCAAAGAGTAACAAGTGTATCTTGGTTTCATTTTAATCTTAGGAGCGACAGTTTGGATGGTCGAAAATCTCTAGCTTTTTGTGTACTGTAAATTTTTTTATAAATAATGTCATTTTTGCAACCGATAACTTTATACGATTACGCTATTAATTTTTATTCTACGTTGTGATATTGTTTATCAATAAATATGTATAATAAACAAACAAAATAATAAAGATGTGTGCATAATCACTTGTTCAAATCATACTACTGATAACGCTTTGTACCTCAGGTATATAAATAAAATTCTGTATTTTTATACAAAATCCATGTGATTATCTAATTTATTACAAAACATCAATAATAACTACATTTACCATCCTACTTTCACATTTAATATTTTAAAATATTAAGTATATCCCGTAAGTGAAAATGATGAAAAAACACTTATCTCCTGATCCAATATAATAAATTTGCATAAATGCAATAATGAAATAATGATAAAATTATCTTTTACTATCACTTTACTGAATTAGTACAATGTACCATTCTGCATAATATGAAGTATTTTTACGGAAATTTTCAATAATAAGCCATTAAAAAATAGATATATGGTCTATACTAATAACAAGAAAATTTTGCTTACAAACTTCTAAACATTTTATGTTATATATTTATTTATCTGAATCATAGGATCTCTCATTTATTTATCTGAATCTATCTATTTTCATAATAAATAGAGACCATAATCTATATACTAGATATCAATTTTCATCAATTTCTCATGCATGCAAATGTTTAATCGGGAGTTAAAACCGATGGACGATAGCTAAATATAGCTTGTACATGTCATTGAACGAAAAATAGTTGGAGCATCGAAATTATCGAGAAGACAGATTTTGGGGGCGGCGATCCACGTCGAGTGCGTCTGCAGCAGCAGGTTCGATTAATACGCCCCCAGTACACGGGGCGTATCTACTCTATACTATTTCGATTTCGCTCAATGGCATCTCACACAACAACAGTCGACGTTTACTCAACCTTAGTACGCGTCCTTCTTCCTTAAGTCCAGCAAAATGCTCAATCAATTTCGCTTGCTTGTGATTTCAATAAGTTTTATATCGAGTGATTATGTCGTCGAGTGCAGCTGGAGAGATTCCTGCAAGGACATAATGAGCAAATCGGCTATCCTTCGATTGAAGAACTTCATGCTCTGCGACTACGACAATGAGGTTCGACCGGTGGAAAAGGGAAAAAGTGCGATGACAGTCGTCGAAATTGATGTTGCCCCCAAACTTATGGAATTTGTAAGTGTTTTTTTTTTGTCGTCATGTGCAATAATTTTACATTTATCCAAGAAGGTGATATTCAGATGCATTTCTTTTTGTGTAACAGGATGAGTTGACAAGTACTCTTTCTCTGTCCACTTGGACGATTCTGGTATGTAAAATATCTCAGCATAGAATAATATTATTGCAAATAGATACATTTGTTCGTGCGTAAGTGAGTGTGTATTTAAATGTTACTATTTTAAATAAGTAAAGAGATTGATTGCGAACGCTACGAATGACCGATACAACTTCATCTAAACTCACGGAAAAGATAATTTGTTTCAACAAATAATTAAAGAAAATAATTTATTAGAATTGGACTGACCCTCTTCTCACGTGGGACCCCAAAGACTACGATGGTTTTACCGGAATTAACGTTGCGACCGATGATATTTGGGTACCAGACATAGCGCTCCACAATCCGTACGTTGCATTCACGTATCAATAATCTTTTATACCTATAAAAACTGTACAATATGGTCTAATTCTATATGTTATCATTTTCACAGAGGAGATTTTGGCGACGATCAAATAGTCAGTATGACAACCCAGTGTGAGCTGGAACACACTGGGGCTATTTTATGCGTACCACCTGTAAAGTATAGCACCATTTGCGATACCGACTACACCAACTATCCTTACGATATTCAGCACTGCTTCCTCGAAATAGCATCTTGGGCGTACAACTCTGAAGAAGTAGAACTGCAATTTAGAAATACGGTAACTTCATAAACTTACAAATTTCAATTTGCTAAATTCCAAATCTCATATCGTTCAGTTTAAAGTTCTCCACAAATCGTATTGATCCATAATTTAAAACTCACATTATATAATTATTTATTGACGATTTAACGCTAAAAATTTAAGTTACAAAATTACTTTTAATAGTTAGTTTTTAGCCTTAAGTCGACAATAAATAATTGTATAATGTGAATTACGATTTGTGGAGAATGTTAAACTGAATAATATGAGATTTGAAAATTCGAAATCGGACCAATAGTAAGAAAGTGGCATTGGTCGAGTAGTCCTTCGTATTCCTATAAACCTACATATACATATATATAAAAATATATATGCGTGTATATTTATAGGTTTTCTAACATGCGAATCAATGTATATGTATACAATTTCTTTTTTATTATAAATATAAACAAAAATTTCAGGTATTGTGGCAAGACTATACGACGCACCCTGAATGGACTATTGACACAGCAAAAGTTAAAAAAGAATATCATGACTACAAAATGAACGATAATGGTACTGCTGTCGTATTACGTATGCGTTTCGATCTAAAAAGAAAGGCCCTGGGAGTACACGCGATGTACGTCACACCTGCTACAGGTAAGAATTCTTATATTTTAAGCAAGTGAAATATTTCACGTACAGACTTGTTTTTACCCAGTGTCAGTTCATAATGTCAAGTTTTAACTTCCAAACTCCTACCCATACCGATACATGCCAAGCATTACCTGTACCCATAACTACGCGAGACACGTGTTAAACGCATCACACTTATTTAACGAATAAATAATACATTTCAATATATCCATGTGTTTACAGTTTTAATGGTGATGACGTTAACTGTGCTATGGCTGGATAGTGATTCAACAGAGCGAATGATCCTGGCATGTATTAGTTTCATCGGCCACTTAATATGTATGCAGGATCTCTATTTATTCATCCCCCATAATGGCTCTAAATCACCTCTTTTACGTAAGTTTTCTATTTTTTTTCGTGATTATATAGTTAGATAATAAAATATGTAAGGATTCGAAATACGCTACTTTTTGCATGAAATATAAAATGCAAGTTAACGATCAAATTATTTAAAATTTTTTAAGTGCATGGGATCCTTTAAACATATTCTTATAAAACCAA
This sequence comes from Megastigmus dorsalis, assembly GCA_900490025.1. NCBI lineage: Eukaryota > Metazoa > Arthropoda > Insecta > Hymenoptera > Megastigmidae > Megastigmus > Megastigmus dorsalis. The sequence goes on from UELU01144902.1 coordinate 117,356, forward strand.
TTGTATTTTAAGGAAAATAAAATAAATTTTACATGGTTGAATAGAAACTCATAGTATTTTTCTTGTCAATGGCTACCTATTTCGCTGACTATATCCCAGTAAAAAGTCTTACTGTTTGCTTTGTTCCAGTAACGCTTTTCTCTAAAAAATCCTAGAATTATTCGGCAAAATTTCATTTTTTTACTCATATTCAAAAGCAACACTACAACGAGACTCCTTGTTATTTTTCGCAGTGAAATTCTACGAAAATTCCTTCCTACTGATGGCTTTCAGTCTTATATTGACGGTTCTGCTACGAAAATTGCGCACTTCGGCAACACCGGCCCCGAAATGGATAACCTCGTTAACGTCGTCTGTTCTGCAGAGCAAAGCTGGACAGCTGCTACTGCTCAATGTTCTCGATCCCAAAGCCTCGGCCTTCCTGCAGATGTCGGCCGACGACAATGCCGATCTCATGCACTCGGAGAAGAGGGACTCCGCTTGGAGCTACGTCACTTTGATCATCAGCTGGTGTGCCTTCGTAATCGTCTTCTTCGCGTATCTAATAATGTTGGCGCTCTATCTGCCCAGTGGAAAATATCTTGATAAGTATCCTAAATGGAACTTGTGAAGATTGTTAGATCGAGTCATGTAATTGCCGGCGTGTTATGCGCCATTATTTGTGTGTGTTTTACATTTTCGCATAGACTCTCTTATAATTTCTTGTAACTTTTATAATGTATCACTCGCGAAACTTCTTCATCCAGATGCTTATATTTAAACTTATATTATATAAGTATATTAATTTTTTTAATCGACAAGCACATTTCGCGATTAAAGAAACTCAAATAAACTGCAATTACCATATCAGGTATTATACGTTTTGTATAAAGAAATACCCCTGCTAAATATGTCCGATTGAAACTATGATCAAATTCGATTGAATTTGAACCGCTTTAGATGATATTTTAATCGCTGTTTCTGAAAACTAAAAAACTATTTGAATCGGATATTTTTAACATGGACAGGACATCGACCTTTAAATTGGTAATGAATCGAGTATAATGGTTTTTAAATTTACGTATATTATGTTTGTGACTGTAAGTGTACACATGACATCTGCCATAAAAATTTTATATCTAATAGATACGATTAAAAATTTTAGACGGATTTGTAAACTAAAAATGAAGTAAATTATATTTCGACGCTTGGATGGAAGAGGGTACTATCTCGGCGGGCGGCTTCAAGAAAATACTATTTCGAAGCAATACTTTATTTCTGTCGAGTTGTACGACGGAGGCCAGAATCGCTAGTAGAAACATCGCGATTCGGGCTTCGTTGAAATTTGGGTTTGGGGCAAAATTTTATATTTTGTAAAAAATATATTAATAACACAAAAGATCTTTCTAAAAAAAGTTATTTTAAAAAAGTTATTATTATATTAAGTACGATCTGAAACCGAAAAATACAAATCTCCAAGCTCAATTTCCGACTAGCGATTCTCACCTCAGTTGTATATATTATCACTAGAAAATTTCAGGAAGAAAATACTGTTCCGAAATAGCACCTTCTACAAGTCCAACACCCGTGGAAATAGTACCTGTTTCAAGCGTGGAAACGAGGTTCTACTTCAAGGCAACTCCAAAATAGTACCTTGCTATCGAACCGTTGATTTACAAAATGCATTATATTAAAACAATACAAAAAGAAAGTAGCAATACAAAAGTACTGAGAATGTTATTTTGAAAATTATGTACGCTTTTGGGACGTACGTTTAAAAAGGCAGCTTTCCATCATATTTTACCGAAAGATGTGTTTGACTAGTCTGTTGTACAGTCGATAAATTACAACTTTAATAATATAAATTATATATTACATATTTCTAGATAAAGAAATAAATACACATGTTTAAATATTCGAATTCGATATTGAGAAATTCAAAAATTTATTTTAAAGACGAAATGAATCTCTTGTATAATTACCCTCAGCTCCTGCACATACATTTATAAGCTTTTTACTCTCTTTAGACAAAGTTAAAATACATACACTAATAGACAATGTATTCTTATAAAAAACTTGCAGAATATATTTTGACAAGTATATATGTGCATAGTGGATTACTAATGGGTAATTAAAAAATAATTATTTAAATAATACTTCGTTTTATATGTTTGATTTTTTATATAATAGCATGTAATAAAAAATGTTAAAACATGATATTTTATAAATACATTTATTTTATAAAATGATAATTCGCAATTTATCTAATTCACCCGCGATCGCACATACTTATAAACACATTACTAACACACAACCTCTCGTAATTATACAATGCGTTTGCGAAAAATATATCGAGAATAATCAAATTGGTAAAGTAAGAATTTCATTTTCATATTCATTGTTAGTTATGAATATCGAAAGCATTTTTATACAAATCTTCTTTACCACAGGAGCATTCTTACACATATTACAATATATACACACAAACATAAAGCTTTAAAATATGTAGATTAATTAAAATTTTTGAAAATACTTAATATTTCAATCTGCTAAATTAACTATCAGTTAACAAAATTTTATTTTTATAAATAAATAATATTACTTATGATATTTTTGTTGTAGCACAATAAGTTTTTTTAGTCAGTCTAATTAAACATAAAGGTAAAAAAATTAATCTTTCAAAAATATATGTATATATAGATAAGGTTATACAGGTATTCTAAGTGATATATATACAGAGGGTCGCAAAATTAGAAATGTGCCCAACTTAAAAAAATTAATATGATTGGAAATTTTTTTTTAATTTTAAAGATTATCACCAAAGAGAAAATTAAAAATATAATTTATTTTTGGTTACCATCTACAAAAAGAACCATATTGTCTTGAAATGAAAAATATCTAAATAGATTACATGACATATCACTTAAAATATACCTTTCTGAACAATGCTACATATTTTATGAAGGATTAATTTTCATAAATCAATTAGTTTGAGTCCAATCCGAGGTCTATTTATATTAAAATTTTTATACTTTTGTAATTAATATAACATCAGAGTAAATAATAATAATAGCTTAGAAAAAGCTGAATGCAGATGTTTTGAAATTAATTAATTATATACATTTAGCAATAGTAGTGATAAACATAAACTTTTTAAAGTGAAATTAGTTAATCAATAACAAAACACGTTAATGACTCATTTTAATGGTTCATATTTTTAATATTATTGACTTCATTTACTTTCAACAATCACTAATCTCTTCCGATTGCATTGAGTAACAGTTTAAAAAAGTAATAAATCATAATTTTATAAATTGTTTTAACTTTTTAAACTATAGTTTTCAAATCTTAAATATCAACTTAGATAAATTTAAGAGAAAGAAACTTTATCTATAAAATGGGAATGTATACTTCCAATATCTTATTAGTAGAATATTAGTTAGACCTTTTGTTTGAAAAAAGATATTTAAAGCATAAGTTTTATAAGTGAATTTGCAATCATGAAAGCATTAGCGTTTTGTAAGCTTTATAAAACAACTAAATTATAATAAACTTAAAGAAATAAGCTTTGATTTGTAAAAAAATAACACTGATAATAGCTGTAATATAAAGAAAGGTATACACAGCTACTGCATTTTAGTAAAAACATATTTATAAAAAGCAATTTACTGGGACTGATAGAGAAGATATTTTTTCAACATTTTTGGCAGAGGAAGTGAATCAACAGCAGTCCTCTTCGTGTATTGTAATATAGCATCTCTACATGCACTTTGTAGTGTTAATGAATCTGTAAAAAAAGAATTTATTATATAGCATGAGCATTCTATTCATAAACATACTGATAAACTAGGGCTTAGTTTTTAAAGTAATTTCAAAGATCACAAGGTAACTGACAAATAAAATAACTATTTAAATGAATAATGAATCTCACACTAAGCATAATATTATTTTAAACAAGTATATAATAAATTTTTAAATTTATATGCTTACCACCATATAATTGTACAATTCTAACTTGCTTTGTTGTTCCATAAACATCAACAACAGCATGTACAGGTCCTGCTTTATAAGGAATATCTCTTCCAAAGACCCCTTGGTCTTCACCATTAATAATAAAATGCATTTCTGCTTTGTCTGAACCTGCCTGCGGTACATACATAACACCTATTCTACTACCAGTGTCAGTTGGTAAAATATTTTGAGATGAACCAACAATATTTGGCCTCAAAACGCTATATGGTATAATTCCTCGAGAAGTCTGAACATTAATACCATCTGTCATTAGTCTTTTCTCTCTTGCGGGTATACCTTCACCTACAAAACAATCGAAAAGTAAAAAAGTTTAATTTTGTCATTTATTATTTATTTAAAAAATATAAAAATTACTAAATTATGATGTACCCACCATAACCTGTGCCTGCCATTCCTTCAAAACTATCCCAAATATTGGAACTTTCAGTCATTGCGAAGACCCAACTAGAACTCATTTTCATCAACATTGGTAAAACAGCATCATCACGGGGTAAGTTTATTACTTTATCGATATTATTAGGATCGAGTTGCGTTAAACCAATTCTCATGTGTCCACTCCAACCTCTCTCATCTTTTTCAATTTCCAGCAAGAAAATTTCACCAAGCTGCAATGGTTCTTCACTAAATGCTAATGCATTTGCAAAACTTGCTTTACGATAAGCTACAGTGTTATCATCGTAAAGAATGATATTTTCTCCATGACTTGGGTGAAACCTTGTTTTAAATTTTTTTGTACTTTCAGACATTATGAACGAATATAAAAAATCTGAAAAAATGATAATAAATTATTATGACTGTAAAGTAATAAGTAACTAAAAATGTACTTTCATGAAGTATTTCAATAATTACACAAAAATTCATAGATAAAAATACTTAAATTTTTTTATTTCAAAACTTGAAAAATACTTATATGCACGGTTTTATTATTATTAATACATAGATTAATGTAGACAGTTTTTCAGAAAGAAAGTATTATTGCTTACTGTGACCATTTTTTTAAATCATAGCTATCATTAAAAATAATACTTTATTATTAAAAAATTTCTTACTTTTTAAGTAAATTTATGTTCAATAAATAAATATATTCGCATCTGAAAAATAGTAATTTAAATATCTCCTTTTATAGTATGAGTATTGATGGATTAAACAAACAACATATAAAACAATTAGTATAATTTAATAATACTCATGACCCATGGCAAGTTTGTTCATATTATCTTTAATTTTTCTGAGTAAAAATAAAAATATAATTGAAATTTGACAATTAACTTATAAACTGTAATAAAATGAAAGTGAAATGTTAAAAAATAATGACTATCTTATGATATATGTACAATACCTCACAGAAAAATTCGCAGCAAGCGAATTCTCGTTGAGGTTAATCAAGTAAATTGTTGTGTTATGAAGTCTTCTCGGTGGTTACATGACACAAAACCTTCCTGGAGAGACTTCAACCTCGATCATACAACTTTTTCGCTGCATCTTCTACACTTTTTCGACGCTAGCCACTGCTTTTCTATAAGTGAAAACACGCGTACCCGACTAGTACGGTTCAAAACAAATTTCGAAGGTATACAACACATACAAAGGAGAATTTTTTACTTTATCACCTACGAAACTCTGAGTTCGTGTAATTTTTATGTTTATAGTTTTAACATTTGCTCCGACATTGGCAATGATATTAAACTTGAGAAGTGCGATTTTCGGTATTCAGTGATGGCACGATTTTTCATTCACGACTTCTTTTTTGCGGGTAATCGACCACCCCTCGAACACTCCCCTCCCAAACATTGGCGAGGACTGCTAGTGCTGACTGCTGACGAGAACTATAAAGGAGAGACAGAGAAAGAGAGAAATATCCTAGGCGCGGTGTTTATGAATTATATGTAGAGTGCCTTCAGCCAAGGATCATGTAACTCTTTTTAAGAACTACTAAACTGTAGGTACCTGTAGGTAAGTTTAGTTTCAGTTGATACCTTCGATTTTTGAAAAAATTTATAATTAAATTCAATAAGTAAAGCAACCATATAGATTTCTTACTTCTTATACATATAACATAAGAGAGAAAAAGCATCTTTTAGGGTATATATATACCCTAACTTCCATATTTATACGAATCCTTTGCTGAGTAAACAAGAGAATACTGTATTATATCTAAACTGTAAGTATTAGAGTGTTGACTGTATGCATATAAGAGCTTTAGATATATATATATATAGTATACTCTCGCAGGTTGTATGTACCTATGCGGTACCTACCTATATATGCAAAGAGTTCATGCTCACTAACCTATATATAGGACTGCCAGCGGCTGTTTGATCGTTGCCGTATGCATTTGCGCACAAATAAAATTTTAATTTTACCCATAATATTATATACAACATACAACCAAAAATATTTATTATTTTGTGAAGAATCCTACTTTTTATATATTAGAATAAAAAAAATTCTCATCACCATAAGAACAAAAAATAGTAAATTTTTAAAATTCGTAATTTTATTTTCTCTATTTTTAATTTGTTAATCCGGTTAATCCTCCATCAACTTTTAAAAGCATGAATTTTAGTATTTATTATAACGAAGAGTTTTAACTAATTCTTATTTTTCATAAAAAATAAACACAATAAAGAAACTATATTTACCTATCCAAAAAAAAAGAATTTTATTTTGAAATTTTTTTGTTTCATATGTAATATTTGCATGTGTATTGTAAATGCTTTTCATCAGAATAATTTATGCGTTTAGTGCAATACACCAATAGGGTAATTAAAGAGATATGCTATGGTCGAAAAAATTCCTATTGCGCCCATGGTACGAAAAATACTATTTGGAGAAAACACCCGCTCTCTGCCTGCACCGCAGTAATTATGTAAAGATTATATCATTCCAGTTTCATAAGATTTCATACTATACATAAATCACAGATTTTTGGTATCGAGAATATCATGCTTATAAGTACATATAATTCACCATCGATACCAAAAATCTCTGTGAATTGGGGATGGAATTTCACGAAACTGGAAACACGTAATGTGATATACATCGTTCCCAAGGTGCTAACAGAGTTTTTCCCAAAAATTAATCTGTGTTATAATCCATACATGTATCGTTAAATGCAAAAATGGGTAAATCTTTCCGACTTTAGCATATGAATAAGGCTAATTCGTACACAAACACTTATTACCGACATTTGCAGATTCATACTGTTCAATTTTTAATATTTTACCATTTTATAACCAAAGTATTATTATTCTTTGTAATATTTTAAGTGTATTGACAAATTTCAGCTCATTCTGGGTAGTACTAGGAAAAAAAAACTATGTAAATTTTTTTTACTAATATAGTAAAGCAGAACAGTATGGATGGATGCGCCGGGGAAGCTGGTGGAGTAGTGTTATCGACCGTTACAGTTTCATACTTTTTTCGTTTAATTCTAAATATTTTAACATTTTTCGAGTTGAGTCCTATCTGCGCAGATATTCTTGACAGGGGTAGTTATGTTGAATTAATACACTCTATATATCGATGTATACATATATACCATGTTCAAAAGTTTACAAAGTGATTTTATTTGTAATTGATATTTCTAATATTAGCATTAAAAAAAATTGAGTTCTTGATCATAATTCATTAATATGTAATTTAGAACAATATCGGTATATCATCGGGTGAGTGTAAAAAAGGTCTTATCTTGCGAAAACGTTTTTTTTCTTACGCTTTTATTATTTTCATCTAAATAATATATATATATATATTAGTTTAGACTGAGAACAAAGTTTGCACACAATAATTCTTTTATAAAAGATAAATTGTTAATAAAAAATGTGAACCATCAGTAAATTACAATAGATCAGTTAACAATCGCGTCCAAATCTTGATTCAAATACATCCAAGTCAATTGTATACATAAACCAGACCATCCGTAACAAGAGAAAAAGGAAAAAAAGCAGCATGAGCCCCGCGCGCGCGCGTGCATACATGGCCATCTATTTTTCGCTAGAAATGATTCAGCCGTGATGGCGCAGAGCTGCAACAGCGGAATGACCAAAAAGTACCAACACGTCTCGCCTTTGCAGATGCAGCGCGAATTTGCATTCCCCGGCTCTCGGGCTTTCTTCTTGTTTTTTTGCAAATAAGTCGCAGTGTGTGTGTGTTCAGTCTGCGCTTGCTTAGAGACGGACGCGATATACACGTATACGAGAGGCACAAAGAAAGGAGAAAGCATTTGCGCGCACAAGTTCCGCCGCGAGTTATAATTAAATGCGAGAAACGATATGCATTACACGCGCGTGATGCAGCGTTAGGCCGCGCGTCAACCGCCCGTCATCTTCGTTTATTCGACACGTGCGCTGAGCATATAAATTATAGCGTTTCAATTAATGATGCTCGTTGGGGATTCGATAGGGTGAAAAGGTATTCTTTCAAGTTCTGGAACAATAATGAAACGTATACTAAGCCTAAAATGTATTTCTTATTAAATGAGTAGAAATGCACTTTGCGTTGATAATGATTGCAGGTTTTCATGTTTATTTTCTTATAATCCAATATCATTTCATTTTGTCTTTCAATCAAAAGCTATAGGACGTGTTTTATAAGCATCAGTATTATTTATTTCGAATGATTTAAACTAAAACCAGATATTGATTATTTCCATTTTTGTACATATAAATATATTAGATCATTAATAAGGCCTTATATTTTATAAATATATATATGTATATAATAAATAAATAAATAAAAATAAAATAAATAAATAAATATATGTATATAAGTAGATTTTTTCAGTAAATAATTTCAGTAATAATTTCATATGATCAACTTGTATCGATAACGCAGTTTTAATTATAGAAAACTGCCTGTATTTCATCCATGTACAAGAATTCGTTTCCGGCCTGTCTACCTTCCTTTTTCCACACCGAGCTAAAGTTCTATACTTGAATCATCCCTTTCTGTCTCTCTTTCTTTTCACATATTGTACTGCATCGATTTTGTTGGTTTGCTTTTCAAATTTGCGAATACAAGATCGAAATCGTTCCTCGTTTTATGAACTACACATTTTGCAGGAAAGGTACTGAATATATTATTCACACAAAAGCCGTAAAAATATAATCAAATCAGTATATCCGTTACTGTAGCATAAAAGAGGCATGAATGATAATAATACTAGTTTTACGACACAGTTTCAGCGCTAAGAAATGTATAATCATTCACGCATAGTCGCGGGAATTTTCATTTTCCTCGATACATAATTGAATCACCTTTTGAGGTAACGGTAAAAATTCACGCGGCAAAAACTCAAAATGAATACATATGTATGCAAATAATAGTTGTATTCTACGCGTGTATAAGCGAACGAAGATGTGGCTTTTTCCGAAGTTTCCGCAAATTTATGCGAACAATCAAAAAGCTGCTGCGGCGATAAAGTAGCCGAAGCGTTTGCTTTGGATGTCGTTCTAATAGATTTTTCCCGATATTCATGGAACAAAAACTGTTTACCCAATAAATTAGGTCGTCCGCATAGTCTGGCAAATATTAATCGGAAAAAAAACTGATTATTCTTCGGTGCGTTAACTCGACGTACCAAGAAACGTTATAATTCTGGGACAAAGACATGTATATAGGGTAAAGATGTACTGCACTACGTTTGGCCATTCACCGCGGCGTATCATAATTATTTTTATGGACTTGAACAACTGCAATTGCATCGTCGACAAAAACTTGCGTTTTTAAATTCGCCTTTCTAACGCATCAATTTATTTAAAACTTTTTTCTCGCCCGACATGTTTGTGAAATCCTTGATGTTTACTGATGCATATAGTTACAACTGACCGCGTTAATTGTGGAAGTGCTTTTTGTATAATACAGAGACGAAGCGAAAGAATTTAATGACATTTTAGCACGATGTTCGCCATAATAGGGGAATTCGGTTGTGAAGTAAAAACTCTTCATTGTACTTTCTTCTGCAAACTCTTACTATTATATATAATGTTTTCGCGATGCAAAAGAACATTGTTATAGTGTTTAATTTTCTCGTTAGAAATCGTCCAAATAAATTAATGCTCTTATTAAGCTGTACGCTTTGAGCGATTCACGATATTCTTTCTTAGAATAACAGTTGAAATTTTTGCTCGCGATCTTGTACCAAATCGTTTCATATATACATAAAGGAAAACGAATAAGAAAAGTCGAATGTTCTATTATGCTTTTCCCGCACGAGCAACTTTCCAACCTTTTCAAAGAAAGATCCACAAGAAATTTTTCCGGAGCCCTGGAAAAGTATATACAAGTATACAAAAATACTATGCTAATACCAAAGCGTTTTCAGTTCCGCTACAACGGAAAGGCAAGTGTAATATTCGTAAATTATGGTACACTGCGCAGCGTCCAGTCAAAACTCTTATGGTTCGAGTTCAGTATAATTAATATTTTCTACCGCAGTAAAACTTCCTTTTTAATAATATATGCAGGCGCTACTGTGCGCCAGTGTGTGCAGTACGCTCAATCATCAATTTATACATACATCCCGATTGACTTTCGCTCTCTCGAGTCGACAAAAATTCATCATGCACGTGGTGGACCAATGAACCTGACCAAAATTGAACTGACTCACAAATGTATACCTACGCATTTCGCTTTCGACATCCAAATCATGGTCGGCACAGCTCACGGGTCAATTTGTCGCAGCGCCTCTCAGCCCAATGTTGCAGCAAATCAACGACTGCAGGAGCACGCGTCGCGTATAATTTATTCAAATGATATTCCGGTCGCTTATGCCAGCCGCGGCGCGCGTACAAGATTGCGTTTAAAAGCATTGCGAAAGGTCGAAAAGCGGTGCGCGCGCCGCTGGTTGTTGGAAATCCTCGTCGCCGGTGCCTATATGCCGTCGGTTGCGCGCGAAGCTTCGGGAGCTGTCAGTTCCGAATGAGTTGCGTAGCGCGCAAAGTCGCATCGCTCGCGCTCACCGGCAGCTATATAGCCGTTCGACGCATCCGCCCCCGCGCTATATGTGTGTGTGTGTGTGTGTATTCATTGCTTTTGTCTCTCGCGGTGCAGGTTTTTGCGAGGGAAGTTTGCAGCACCAGCAGCGGCTATAAAGGCTGGAGATGCTATTAACGCCGACGCTTTGGTTCGCCGGACGCGCGACCAGTGGACTGCACTGCTGCACCGACTTATATATGTATGTATAGTGTTTACTGTTATGGAGGTTACTGCGATGGACAATTAGACGCCTTTCGCGTGCAGTTGTTTGTTGATTTTACGTTGGCTTACTACTGTGATGGTAATTATTAAGCCGGTAAGTATATACACGGTTTGAATGAACAAGACATATAACGTACTTGCAGTAATGATAGCGCAAGAAGCGATTGTTTAATTTTATTGTTCAATCATTTTTTTTATGTCCTCGAATTTTGAATTTGAAAATTAACCGCATCAACAAACATGTTCAAGAAAGTAAGACAAATACAACGTAATGAACGATTCGGATTCTCTGCGCGCGCGCGCAGGTAAAAGTTTCCTTTCGCGTTCTTTTATGCATTCATCGAGATTTATTAATTATGTGAAAATTCCTTAAAGTAGGTTACAACTCGACGGGATCGCTTACATAAGCAAAAAAGTCGCGTGAGTGTGATTTTTATAACGTCTCGCGCTTTTAATATAAATATACATATACCACGCTTTCCTCGCGCTTTCGTCTGAACAATCAGTGAGATTTCCATTTCAACATCTGATTATGTTTTTACTCCTCTTACGTGTGACAATTGTAGGTTGAAAGTGTATATTATACGTTATCTTTTTGAGTTAAGTACACTGATAAGTAGGTATGAAGGTAATGACTTGATATTAGAATTTATTGAACTGCCGTTAATATGCATAATAAATTTATCCAGATGTAGGTCGAACTCATTGTATCCGTAAATTCTCATTTTTTTTTCTTTTTACCAAAAAAGGAAGCTACTCGTGTGATACATCTTATAAATTATCTTTAAGATGAATCCTTGCCAAATACTAGTTTATACATAGACGTACGTAGCGTAGATATATTGTATACATTATGTATGTACGTGCATTATTATTTCATTCGACCTGAACCCTACAAAGCACTGCTTGATTTTCCATCTTTGCAAAACAATACTTTTCCTAAGATCAAGAAGCTATTAATAATAATGTTGGAACTTCTTTGTTTTATTTTCGGGTGTGAGGAACAAAGACAAATGATTGTACTTATATAGGGTTAAAATTAAAGATTCTCACGCGCGAAAGTTATTACTCTTTATACGTTAAGTAAAGAAATTTATTTTTTGACATCCCCATTTATTGTTGTAGTATAAGTGTATCATTGTCTCGTTGCGCATATAATACGAAGAAAAGAAGTTACTTTATACTGTATTATATTCCTGCAAGAAAAGTCTCAGAGCAAACGTGACCCCAGGCCCTGGGTGATATTGAAAAATTCATTCGCTCACGTTATAGTGGGCGAACAGTCCTATATATACTAACAGTTTGAACAAGATACATCTATATAAGGTTCGAACTGGTTAACAATACCAGCCAACGAAATTGTAATACACAAATATTATTATAACTATATCAATTTTCATTTTATTACCTTAGTTCAAAACAAATTTTTTATACATATTTAAATTAACGAACCTTTAAATATTTAAACAGGCGACAATTCGAGTTCATTTAAAAATGTTTCGTATATTAATTACATCATTGTAAAATTATGATTTTTCAGTTCGGTATACCATTGTATTGCAAATGAATACTTATATATTAAGCTAATAAAGTCTTTTTCATTCTCGTATTTTATAGCACAGAGAGAAAGCACGGTGTTGAGTAACGACAGGAAAGATGATGATGCAGGCATAAGGAAACACAATGCCTTTGTATAAATAAAATAACCTTATACGTATAGTCTATGCATGTACCCAGCATGTTTACACGCCCACAAGAGAGCAATAATTCAAATAAGACCAAAATCAATCGTTAATAAAAAAAGAAAACAATTACAAGATAAGCAAAAGGAGCACAAGTCTACTAAGGCACGTCGAAAGCTCATCGATTTTCCTAAAAAGCTCGGAGATTCTCTCGCAAGAGCGCGGGGCACGCGTGTATATAGAATCCTCGAAAGAAAGCGACGTTCCAAGTATAGCAGCTCCTCCTTCTCTCTCGCGTCGCGAAGATCGCGCCTGCACCAGTCGTGCGTCTGACTATACGGCGCTTAAAAAGGCACAAAGGAAGTGGCGCCGGTTTAAAAGGAGTTCGTTGCCTTCCCGCCCGATTCATTTCGCCTCCGTGCGCCGATCGAGACGCGTGCCTCGTATCTTGTCCGCGGTCCGATGTGTTGTACACTGCACATCCCTCGTCGACATATTCGAAACGCGCAAACCATGTAAGCTCTCTCTCTCTCTCTTTCCACGTTGTATACGCAGCGCAGCGGCCCGAAATAACGCGCTTTGTGTGCAGCGAGATTTTGTGAAAACAGTGCGCGCGCCTCGGGTTCAGCTTTGTCTCTCTGTCTCTGATGTGTTTTATTCGATCGTGCGTATTTTGTTGAGTGGCGTTTGTTGGATTTCATTTTCTTAATCGTATTGACTGTATCGCCATAATATATTATTGTATACACGCAGTTAAAAACAGTTTGATTTTTGTGACAAATTATGCTTTCATCACACAAATTGGCTCTATCAGGTTTATTAATGTGTGTTTTTACGCTAATTTCTTGAAACAAATATTTGTTTTTTTTTTTTTTTTTTCAATTTTGAATAATAATTTTGCTAAATTGCATGATTTCCAACCAATTCTATTTCATGAATCAAATTTAAGTGCATCGATAAATAAATAATTAAATTACCATTACCCGTTATTGACTGTTAATCGATATATACAAATCATTTTTTCTCTCATCGGGGCGCCATATCAATTACGTATTTATATTTTACTTTGATATTTCAAGACTATATGTTTGCTTTTATATTGAATGTTTTTATAAACCACTGAACTACTATACCTATACAAAGATTCAGTGAATCAAATGCTTCATCGTGTTTAACACAACAATCTAAATCAAACTGTTGAATCAAACAGTTCATATCAAATAGCGGTAACAGAAACCGTAGTTTATAAGTACTATATACATATATTTTATCTGCTTCATGCAAATTAAGCTTCAGCGCCGCTTATCATTCGCGTGTGAGCATCGAAAGCGAAAGTACGAGCGTTGCAATTAATCTTAAATAATTTCCGAATGTATCAAAGTAAAAGCTGAATCTTAAAGGGAAAGCGAAGTTCTTTTTTGTGCTTTTTATATTTCTCAAATTATTAGGAGATATATATATATATATATATATATACATAGCTTGTACCAGTATTTATAATTTTATATTACGGAAATGGCGCTATCGTACCTCTATTTAATACAATTTATATAGTATATTTTCTCGAATAAGATGATGCCCATAACTATAACCTTGTAAATAAATGAAATAAAAATTTAATTCGTTTTGGTATAAAAAAAAATTATTCCACTTTTAAATTCATAAAGTGCGCCAAATTTTATTTATTTTTTTTTTTATAATAAAACTCACCGGAGTAAAGAGAGTCAGATTATATTAAAATATGTGCGCTTGTGTAGATTAGCTCAAAAGCTTATATATCTCACTGCATTTTCAAGTCTCCCGCAGCTCTTGATTTTATTAACGCTTTTTGTTTGGCAACTGTAGGGGAAAGTCGAGGATCGATAAAATATTTCGTCTAAGGAAATAAATATGTGAAGGAATAAACTGCGTCTGTGGCACGACCTTCGCATTATATACACTCTTACTTCGTCGGCGGTTTATATTTCGGTGCGGAGCAAGCAGAGGCAATTTCATTCGACTCGATATAGATATATTACATACGTACACCACGAACGATCAACAGTGCGTTCAGTGCCTCCTGTGACGGGTGAGTACCTATATTTAATTTTCCCCTTCATGTTTCGTGTTAATCAAAAATTTATATTTGTCTAATGACTTGTCTTAATAAAACAGCCTGACATTATTAAAAAATATCGATGTGAAATTAAGTATGTCTAATATTAATTAATGGAATTGGTACAAGGCAAACTTTTCATTTGAGTATAACATAATTTAATGTTTGCGTGTATAGATATCTAAAATTTATAAAATTTTCCTATTTGATCAAGGAATGAGCTTTTTTTCTCGATAAATCAATTTTACAATTTTAAAAATTATAGTTCTATCGTATTTAGTATTTTATAATATTGTATAATTCAGAGTTTGAAGAACAGAAATTATTAAAAATAAGTACCTAAAGCTAAAAATATTCAATAAATCAATTTTAAAGCAATTCACAATGCACATACAAAAGCTTCAGCTAAAGATACTAATTGGATCTTGCTGAAAAAAGAATTTCCGTAGACCATCGTAAAATAAGTAAAGATTTTGCTAATAGAATGTCTTGAAATATAAACGCGACACAAAAGCTTTCGCAGAAAAGACCGAAAAAGCCAAAATGAAAAAAGTACACCGCCACTAGTGTCAGTGCCAACGAAAAAAGGAAAAATCACGTGACCTTGCTCGCGTCAAATCCGTCGTAAAACAAAGCCACCGCGATTTCCAACTCTTAATCCAATAAAGAACTGTACCTTCGTCAAAATCGCACAGACGTACAACCTTGGATGCAATAATAATTAAATGAAGTTAATAAATGTCGCATTTTTGGAATTGAAATATTAATAAACTATCGAAGTAAAACATTTCGGAGCAAACTAATTAAACGCGTCATTTAAAAATGCTAGATGCAAATAAAATGTAAGTTGGTATCTTAATGTTAGGTAGACGTTTCACTTAGTAACTCTATGAAAATTGATAAATATATAAATCGAGATAATTATAGTAATTTTTTTGCTGCTGACGAATGCATTCATTTCTTCCGGGCATAAAATGAATGTTTGCAATGATTTTCTATTTCGAAGCAATTTATGCGTGAAGAGGAGAAAAATCTATTCGGAATAAATTATTGCATTTAGCCTTTGAATAATTTCAATAACTCTATTCCAATGCTGCTTGAAAAACCCGATTATTAAACGAATAGAGCGGTTTTCCTATTTCGTTGTAAAATTGGTTTGAGAACATGAATTTATTGATATATATCAATCTCTCGGTATGAAACTACTGCATTAAAAATGTTAAAGTACCCTTAGTAAAAGAAAGTTGTTATATTTTCAATATGATGGGTATACCCATATTGAAACTGAAAGTTTGTTGATACTTATACATTTTATGTTGAACTATTCTACGCACAGTATATGAACGTTGTAAAAACATAAAATAATAATCTATTTCTTTATTTTCATAATCATCGAAATGTCTTTATATACCCCTAAATATAAAAGAAAGAAAGTTTATTTAAATATCGTTAAAAATGTACACGCGTGCATTTTAGTATTTATACTTTCTTACATAAAAAAAGCTCTGACATCTACGGAAATTCAAATTGCCCCAATAAATATTTGTCAGGGCAAATTTTTTCTCTATTACCCAATTAGAGAAGCTAATGGAGCATAAGTAGTTAATACAATATGTTCCCTTTAAAAATCATACCGCAGAAATTTACAATGCTCTGTTTTTCAGACCGGAACCCTATTATGACGTCACGACAAGTTTTCTCTAAACTGCTACAACTGTCATTCTTAATATTTAAATAGGATCAAGTCTACTTTGGACACGAAGCAACAAAAATGTTTGTAAGCCAAGTGTCGATCAGAATGGTCGGAAGTAGCTGTCTAGTGGCTTTACAAAAAATATATATATAAAATTATATAGTTTGTGAATTTATCGTTCCTTTATTTATATTTTCAAACAATGTTAAAGACTAAATCGATCTTCATGGAACTTACATTTTCAACAAATAATTTATTTATTCATTGATTAACGACGTTTCGATTGTTTACAAGACACATGAAGATCGATTTAGCCTTTTATATTGTTTATACATAAAATTACCAGTCATTTTATATTAAATTACCCATTATTCCCATAAAGCTATACTCAAAATATTTTATATTAAACTATAGCCATTCTTCCCATATACACACTTAAAATAGCCATTAACATGAATAAACCTAAGAATCGGCTTGCCTCTCCGCAGGATTTCACGGAAAAGCAAACGATCAAGCGAAGCAGAAAAAATACACAGGCCCTTTAAATGGAGAACTATTGCCGAGCGCGCGACCACTCCCGCGGCGGCTCGTTCTTCAACAACAGCAACAGCAGCAGCAACAGCAGCAGCAACAGCAGCAACAGCGGCAGCAGCAGCAGCAGTAACAGCAGTAACAGCAGCGGCGGCGGCGGCGGCGGCAGCGGCGCTGGCTCTCATCAGTCAGCGCACGCAGCTGCGCCAGCTGCGCCAGTGCCGCTCAGCGTCTCGTCGCGCATCGGCGTAACGGTGCCAGCAGCAACATCGGCGACAGCGAGTAGCAGCGTCGCGTCTGCATCGGGTTCCTCGTCGACCTCTCCGCCGCGGCGCCGCCCTAAGATGGAGCCGAGCGGCACGTCGTCCCGACTCGGCAACTACTCGTCGAGGGATCACAAGATAGTCAAATGGCAGGGACCGCCACCGCCGTACAGCTCGCTCGCGGATCGGATTGACCAGAGCATCGCCACCTTGAACTCGTCCATCGGCTCGTCCTCGTCCGCCTCGTCCGCGTCGGCGAGCGTGGCTGGATTGAGCCTCGCCGACAAGCAGGTCGTCTACCAGAACACCGACCACTGCGCCGCGAGTTTCCCCACCTTCGAGCATATCAGGCGGCAGGGAAAACTCTGCGATGTCACGCTCAAGGTAGGTGCCTCGCTCTCTGCATATAACCTAGAAAATTGACAGCCAAACCATTGTAGCGCATACTTTTCCCCTCCCTGCAGCCTCGAATTGCTCTTGTATACTTTACGCGAGACTGTTGTATGCAGCTTATCGTTTTTCTTTTTTTCCTCCGCGATGCCAGCGACTCTCTTTGTTTTGGTTCTTGGGATATATGTATACCCGTGGGTGATAGGTGGGGGTTTTTTCGAAGCAGAAGATCAATGTTGGTGGGTGATGTCAGCCGTTTAAAGGTACGAGAGACACATATATGTATATATAGTGTGTGTATCTCGCTTATTGCACTGCGTTCGCAACTGTTGCTCCCAAGTCGCTGTTTCGATGTAGACACGGACTTTTGTTTCTGCTGATTTGAAAGGTTTAGAATCGGATGAATATACTTAGGTGTCCGAGATTGTATCAATTTTTATGCTTACACGTGTTTTTATTTGTAAATTCTTGCCTTGACTGTACCAATAGCAAATGCAGATGACTGTACGAATACTTTCACGTAATTTTCTGTGTTGGATAATGCCTATAATGCGTTACTCACGCTTGCTGTTTTGGTAACGTAACAGAATTTCTGAAAACTGCGCTGACTTTTTGAAAAATGTGTAAATATTTTTGTTCTACATTAACTTAAAGATATCGAGTTTATGTTGTAAGTGTATAAGACACTGTGTCTCGAGTTTCGGCATATTTTAAACTGGATACCAAATCAAGTAACCGTGAAAAAAGAGCTCGAAATGGAATAGTAAAGGGAGAACGATTAGCAATGCAATCGCCAATAAAACTGGTCTTATATGCTTCAAGTTGTTCATTTCCCTTTCACAAAGTCTAAAGAATCCACTTTTTTTATTAGGGTGAAAATGTATTGCTGGTAAAGAAATGAAAAGTTATATTGTTGTGAAACGTAAACACGGTACCATATGCTTCTCGGTGTTATTGTTGAGCCTCAACGATATACCTACTATTGCGCTCCAGTTCTCCTCGCAAATGCTAAGTTTATTACCCACCTGTATTATCGAGAATGCAATAATTCCTTATTGCCCGCAGTCAATGACCTCAACACAGCGGATGCATTTTTTTATAGAACAGAACGAGTCTAAGAAATATATATATATATATATATATTATTGTTAACGACTTCTCAAAAACAAATGATGCCATTAATATGCGCGTACGATAAACTTTCTCACGTGTACGCGTGTTTATTTGTAGATATGTATACATATGCATGTGTATATATATCGTGCGGGCAAAAACGTGTTTTCGAATGAAGAAAGTCATTGGTTTCACTCGTTATTCGTAGCCTTCGCCTTGCTGGCAATTCTCCAGACTCCTATAGGGGAAGTCAAAATGAAGAGCCGGTTTCTTGCCCCCTCCCTTTACCCTCTATAGTGAATTTCATTCATACCTGGTCCTATTCAAAAGATCTCTTTTTGTTTCGTAAGTCACGTGCTCGAATAACGGTTTTTGAAAATAGCGGACGACCGTTTGAACCCTTTGATTCTTTAACGATATTTGGTCACTTAACTTTTTGTAAATTACGAGCAGCTTCATATCTACTTACGTGTTTATGCAGATATTGATATTCTATACATGCCTATTATGTAAAAGTTCGGGTCAAGGTACGCATTTATTTTTATTCGATTTCTTTTATATGCTTAATATCCAATACCTGTAATTCAATCTCTTTTACCTAATGAATTTTCATATTTTTTCTGTAAAAATTGATCGATTACTTCATATCTTATTCATGGAAATTAGAGATAATAGATACCGCAAATAAGCTTATCGGGACTTATGACATTTATTTTATTTCTTGTACGCGAAATTTCTGGTACGCAGCACAATTTTGTATCTTTCATTTATTCACTTTTTTTGCCCCATTGACCAATAGTCTACTTCAGAGACTTTAATTTATATTCATTGTTATGGACGTCTGTTATCTGTATTTGCTAAGCTTAACTTGTCGTTAATTGCTCCAGATTACTTAATATCCCAAACATTGATAAAATAGCATATACTTGGTGTATAGCGTCAAGAATCAATAAATCAAAGATGCAATTGCATTACGTTCATTTCATTCAATTTTCATATTTTGAAAAGGATATAAATAATAATAGCGTGCATAATTCATGGTTGTGCGTTCGCTAATTGAATTGATATTTTATGCATCGGACGAAGATAAGACTCACAATAAACAGAAGCTTATAACTGAATATCTTATTAATGAATAAGATGTCTTACTCAGAATTTGTTTACTAAAAATATTTACTACAGCATAATTCACATAAGTTGTTTTCAAATTAGTCGAGGTTTACTGTAAAATAATCAATGACTTTTCTTACTCACCAGTAACGTATTTTCGTCGAAGTGAAATCGGGTATTACTATATCTACAAACTTGGAAAACTGTTTACATTAATTTATACGACGATAAAACAACATGAATGCTATATTTTAGCTAAATTATAAGTTAACAATATAAGTAGAATATAATTAAATTACTTTTCATATTTGAAATGATGTACATAAGCAGTATAATTAAAACGCGATGTTATTAAGTGTCTGTCCTCGGCCTTCAGTCAAATATGAGTAAGAACAATGTAGACAAACCTCGGAGTTGGCTTTGCCAAGTATATTTACAATGATCTTTTGAAATTGGAGGCTTTCAACAAAAGATAAATTTGTATTTTTATTATCGAGCCACGATTATACGTACGTATATAGTACATTGATTAAACCTATTATTATTGCTAATGCTAATATATTTTGTTCAATTCGATATAGGAGACACGTAAAGGTAATATTTGCGTTTGATGTAGTTATTGCAGACAAGTTACTGCGGTAATGATACATTTTTTACAACTTTCGCATTAGAAATCAATTTAGATTACTGCTTGCGCGCATAAACATCAAATAAAAGCGTTGCGTTTTCACCATAAAACTGTACTTACATCCCGAGTTTTATTGGTATTGGCAATAGAGCAAAGTAACTTTTCTGCGTATGTGCATATGACCGAATGGTTTTTGCGCATGGCTTAGAAATGATCTTTTCAATCTAAAAATAAGCTCAGGGTTATACAAGACAGGTTTTCATACTTTTTATTTTCTTCATTTCATTCGATCAAATTTTTATATACATATAAAAGCGTGTTTGTTTTTTTTTTTTTTTTTTTTTCAAAGTAAAAAGAGTATAGTACCAAGTTTGGCTATATACGTTCTAATTTCGTTATTCTATATTGGCACAAGAACATTGTCGAAATTCTGAAATTTAATCATTAATTGATTTGCAGGTCGATGATCAGAGCTTCAGTGCACATAGGCTGGTACTCGCGGCCACAATACCATATTTCAATGGCATGTTCTTGAATGATATGGCAGAAAGTAAACAAAAGAATATCACTCTACAAGGTTTCGATTCAACGTGAGTATACAATCGATATAACTTGCAATGTGAAACTTGGCTTATTATACATTTGCAAGCTTTGTAATACACGATTTACCCCTTTTCAAAATATTTTGTTCGGAAAGTTTAAACGATCAACTCCAAGAAATGTCTCTGATAACCTAGGTACCTATATGTTACACTTTTAAAGGCGAAAGTTTAAAGAGACTTTATTATACAGCTAATTCATTATTATAGTATTAAAATGAATTTTCATGTGAATGTTTTAATTTAAATGTTTATGCTAGACATTAATGAATTCATATAAATTTGGTCTAGACTAAAAATGATTTTTGTTTAAAAGAATTAATTGATTTGATTTGAAAAGTAAATATTAAATATCGCTACTGCGGGTTCCTTGTTATAAATAACCACATGTTCCCAGACCTATATATATCCTATACGGTTATTTTAAGCAGCGTAATTCAAGCTTTCATTCATCTCTCCTCGCCCTCTTATAAAAAGAAGTACGCATGTATACAACTGTAAGATTAATTATAGCCGTTAGTTGATTCGACAAAGGTGAGGAAAAGCGAAATAATAAATAACCTTAACTGCCGATGATAGAGAGCTGTGACATAAACAAAAAATCCCAGTGCGTTAAAAACTCGAACGATAAATATTATTATTTATATCCTTTTCAATGAAGAAAGCTAACAGTTGTCTTTGAAAAATCCCCGCAGGGCATTGGAGGCCTTCATAAACTTTGCCTACAGCGGTCGCATAATCCTGACGAACGACAACGTGCAGAGCATTATGGTGGGCGCCTCCTTTCTCGGCTTGCACAACGTTAAGAACGCCTGTGCCGACTTCCTCAAGTCGCGCTTTCATCCTCACAACGTCCTCGGGATCCGGAACTTCGCCGACATGCTCAGCTGCACGCCCCTACTCGACCAGTCCAACAAGTATATCCACCGCTTCTTCCAGGACGTCTCCCAGTCCGAGGAGTTTCTGAGTCTGCCCTTCGACGACCTGAAGGATCTCGTCAGCCACGACGACCTCAATATCAACACCGAGAAGGAGGTTTACGAGGCGGTGATCAGGTGGCTCAAGCACGACGTCGAGTCCAGAAAGGACAATCTGCCCGAGTTACTGGCTCTGGTTAGACTGCCGCTCCTGTCCCCCGAGTATCTCGTTGACAATGTCGCCAAGGAGGAGCTCGTCCGATCATCCCACCAGTGCAGGTATACGGCAACGCGTACTTTTGCTAACTACTTTTAGCTTCGGTAGCCGCGCGATGCATGCGTGCTCCTACTTCGAGAAAGATTTTTAATTCAGATTGTTAACCCACCTTATAGACTGTAGTGTGTAAGTTAATTGTTGAAACGTATAAATAATCTGAAGCATGGTAATTTTAGAGATTTGTTGGATGAAGCGAAAGACTATCATCTCATACCAAATAGACGATACTTAATAGAGAACTGTAGAATCCGACCACGATGCAATTACGTAATGGGACACATTTTTGCAGTTGGTGGTTTAACAAAGTTTGGAGACTCGTTAAGCACAGTCGAAGTTTACGATCCGTTTACTGGTGAGTAGAAAAAAAAAAGAAAAAAAAAAATCTATCAGAATCTATCGTTTGGAAACCTTCAATTATTGTTTATCATTGTGGCTTATCTTTTCAGGAACATGGAAAGCGTCCGAGCCAATGACGACGCTTAGAAGTCGCGTTGGTGTAGCTGTACATAAAAATAAATTATACGCCTTTGGTGGATACAATGGTTCTGAGAGGCTTTCAACTGTTGAGGTTTACGACCCATATGAAAAAAGGTGGAAAATAATTGCCCCGATGCACTGTAAACGAAGGTAGTTTATTCAATTTGTTTTTGTATCGTCATATAATATACGTCGTATAATATAATATGAAGTTTTTGCCGCGAAATTGAGAAATAATTTTTTGATATTTTTCAGTGCACTCGGAACGGCTGCCTTAAGCGAGTATATATACGTGTGTGGTGGCTACGATGGTGTGACTTCTTTGAAAACAGTCGAGAGGTATTGTCCGGAAAGTGACAGGTGGAAGATGGTATGTCCGATGAATAAACATCGATCGGCTGGTGGAGTTGTAGCTTTTCAAGGATACATATATGCATTAGGTGGACACGATGGCTTGTCAATATACGATTCGGTTTGTGCAATTATTTTTTTATTTATTCAGCACTGTAGGTGGTTATAAACAATCGAGTAAATTTTAATTTGCAGGTCGAACGGTATGATCCACGAACTGACACATGGAGTGTCGTGAAACCGATGTTGACGAGGAGATGTCGTTTAGGAGTGGCTACCTTAAACGGTAAATTGTACGTTTGTGGAGGATATGATGGTTCAACATTTTTGCAGTCTGTCGAAGCTTACGACCCTAAAACTGATACGTGCGTATATTATATAGATAAATAAAATACGAATTAATTTTATTAAAAAATAGGTATATTAAAATTAAGAAATGATAATTTTATTTACAGGTGGACATATGTAGCTCCGATGATCGTTATGAGAAGTCGAGCAGCGTTAGTAGCAAACATGGGAAAACTGTGGGCTATTGGAGGTTACGATGGATTATTGAATCTCTCAACAGTTGAAGTGTACGATCCTGAAACCGACACTTGGGCTTTTGCTGCATCGATGAATGCACACGAAGGCGGAGTCGGAGTTGGTGTCATTACACTGTGATAAATTTTTGTTGAACTATCTTTCATTTGCCAGTCACTATGTTTACGTCGATTCAATTGGTGCTGATGTAATTAATTTTATAAAAGGAATCCATAATTGGCGTTATGAACAAAAAATAGGAGCAAATATAATTGTAGAAATATTTCATTTGTACAAAGATTTTTATTTTAATTTTTATACCTTATATCTGAAAAGATATTTAGCATTTTGTAGAGTTGAGCAAATATGACACATTGGTTTAGTGACATGAGTTTTCTTAATTTTTTTCTGTATACATGCTGTCACAACTAATCTTGTACATTATTATGCATAATAATGTAGCTAAAATATTTATTCACGTCGAAGTGAAAATTTACGTTCCAATTAAGACTTGTTTTCTAACTCTGTAGGATTATTGAGCTAATTTTTTATTGACTGCAGAAAGTCTTAAAGGTAATATAAATATATTCATTGTGTACATCTAGATTCATTAGCTATCTTCAACATTGTCTTTATTAAAAACTTTTACTCCCTTTTTACGAAACAAAATACAAATGAACGACTTATCGTACTGTCTACCGTTATACGATTGATCTCAAATTTTTTTTGTACATTAGTTAATACCTCATGTTTATATGATACTCTTGTAATTTATATTTATAATTAGTACATAAAGTAGTAATTTTATTTTACTGATAAATAAAGATTAAATCATAATAAAAAAATTAAGTGTGTTTTCTGGGGGGTTATTGTCTAACTATCTCACTGGTGAGATAGGCATATTTCTCTTTAAAGAAGCGCTCCGATTGGTCAAAACAGATTATCTCACAAGTGAGATAGTTAGAGAATAACCCCCCTGTGATTCTTCCATTATCATCTTACCAATAGTTAATATTTCATGTAATTAAAAAATTATTCTGTATAAATCAATAAATTAAATGTCAATTATGATGCCATTGTTTATATAGATAAATATGTTAATAAATAAAGCAATATACGTTTATATCGAATTTGAAGTTAAAGCCTTTTAAATGTCATTCAACAGCTGATTGTGTGACGCGTCAAAATACAGTATAGTTTAAGACTCAGTCTGCAGTCATGACTCTCACTGTTTCTGTTCACCTCAGTTGCAGACTTTTGAGAGCAACAGTGACAGCAAGACAAAGTTCTTTTTCTTGTACGTTACGTATACCTATATATATGTTTTCTTTTAACGTGCTTTCAGTGAATCCAGGATTAGAATTAAAAGCCACTATATGTATGTATACAGAACAATAACGAGGCTCAAATGGCCATCGGGAAAAACCTACACCTACTAGTACGCAATATAACGGGATAAAAAATGCAATATTTAGATTAAATTTAGTTTGAAAAAAGTCTATTTTGATGTATATATGTATATCAAATTAAATCTGATTGAAAAATATCTGAGCTATCCATGCAATTGAAATAATAATTTATTTAGCTGAGCACAGCAGATCATATGATAGATAAATATTGCTTCTGCAACTATAGTAATTCCAGCTATGTATATACCCATTTTGGATAAATTTAATTTAATAAATAAAAACAGAATCTCTATATATATAACTCAACGTTACACTAACTGAAATAGAATTTAAATAATTTAAATTCTTAATAAAAAGAAGTAATAAATCTTTTTGAAACAAGTAAAAAAGCTCTAATGTTACACAAGAATCTATAAAAAATGTAAGTAACGGATAGACACAATGTTTATCATCAAAGGGCCAGTAGCGGAAAAGAAGTAAGCCATCAAAGAAAGATGCGGAGAAACGAGAACGAAAGGAAAAAAACACATCAGAGAGCGAGAAGGCCGTCTGCGAGAGAGGCAATAGAACGAGTAAGCAGCAAGTACGTCGTCGTTGCTCCCCTCCTCGGTCTCGAGAGACAGACCACACAACTCCGCCGCGGCATCGCAGGCAGCTGCTGCGTTTCCTCCGTATACGACGTATACGTATAGTATAGTAGAGTGCGTCGTACCGCGTTCGCGGAAAAGATCGCCAGTCAGCGCTCTCACGCCTGCTGTACTATACACGTACATCGCACGCTATATAGCTGTGTTTGTATTTCTGTCCTCAATTCCTCTCGCGCTGTCTCGCTTCGTCTCTTGCAAATATATACCTATAAAGGGTATTTTAAGAAGTCATATAGTGGTTGGTGGTGGTGTGCCGAGTAGCCCTTCTAATTGTAATTTGTAAGTGCATAAACGTGGTATTCCCGTGCCAATTGCGAGAAATGCCAAACGGAATCGTAAAAGTGTCGGTATTGCGACGTTTTTCCTCATGCGAAGGCTCGTCGGTTATTTATTACGTTCAATAACATTCCTCTGTACGCGATCTGTACTGCAGCTCTTCATAGTGTTTCCACGTGAATTGTTTTTTTATAGTACGTACTAATATCGTATCCGTATGTATATAGGACATACACGTTATGTGACACCCACGAAACGCATACAGTTATTCCTTTGCTCACGACCCGTATGACGTTCAATGCTTGTATACTATGCGCATGCATATTAACTATATGCATCGCGTGCATATATATAACGCTGGGAAATCGGTGCATCAACCAATATATCCCACGCCCTTTGAATTATTATTATAGAAATCCATGTTCCCTTGTCCCTCCGCTAAACACCAATGCCTATAATGCTATGCTCGTTGATGTATTCTGTAATGTGGGTATACGCTTACCGCGTGCGTTATCTCTCGTCATCGTCTTTGCTATCTCTACTTTTGAGAGGAAGATAATGCGTGGGTTAATTTTGTAGGTTAGGAGTGTAAGTTGGGTGCTGCTGAGTTGCGCGAAAGCATACGTAATTTTTTGCTCGGAGCATCAGCAAGTCATTCTCTTTTCGGTGTCTGATCGGTCTGTGATTTTTTCCCCTCTTTTTTGTAGATTGATGCAGCAGGGAAGAGCATCCTACATGATTGTTAACTCGATTTCAACGTAAGAACGTTCTAAACGCTTGTGCAACATGCCGCCTAAACAGAGAAAAATAGCGATTATGGGCTATCGTTCTGTTGGTAAGTCGATGAAAACTTACTGTTCTTGTGAATTTATTGCTATGCTATGATTCCAGGCAATGCAGTAAAACTGTGTCAATTATCTATATTTTAGGCAAGTCTTCACTGAGTATCCAATTTGTTGAAGGACAGTTTGTTGATTCTTATGATCCAACCATAGAAAACAGTAAGAAAAATTAAATTTTTCGATTTTCATATACTTAATTCTATAAATTTTAAGATCTGTTTATATGGAATTATATCAGTTTAATTTGAGCCCTTATAAACAAGGTTTTTACAATGAAATGCATGAGATAAAGAATGTACAAAATAATGTTTAAATTAAAGTATTTTTTAAGATAATTAATATTGTTTTCTTTGTGCTTATTTGAGAATTCACGAGAATATATGTATAAAAAAAAAACAATGTTTTATCATACATTAAGTATTTTTATAAATTCTCAAGCAAACATCTGTTATTCATGTGTCTATGAATTAATCTGCAAAAATTATCTGATATTTATTGCAACTGAAACTTATAACATTAAATCTAGTAACTAGATTTTATAATCTTTTCTGGATAAAAGTCAATTCTTTAGTTATGAATTTTTATTTTACTATTTCCTTCTTATAACTTACATTAATAAGTAATTTTGTAATAAAATTCATTTATAATAAAACTGAATCATTTATAAAATATACTTCTACCCGTCTAAAAAATAAAAATTAACCATGTAACCATGAGCTTGTTAAAAAATGAGGCAATTATTCTATAATGTATAATCCAATTTTTATCTTATATCATTTTGTCTAATGATTTTTCATTACATAAAAATTTTGATCTGTTTTATAAATATTTTAATTCTATTTAAAAAGATAAAAATCTCTTAAATGAGGGTATGAAAAACATGTATGTACTTTATACAAATATGAAACAAATAAAAAATTACATATTAATATTAATAAAAAATTTTGTTTCAGCATTCACAAAAAGTACTCGAGTGAATTCTCAAGATTATGAGGTCAAACTGGTTGACACAGCTGGCCAAGATGAATACAGTATATTCCCTACGCAGTACTCAATGGACATTCATGGATATGTTTTAGTATATAGTATAACGAGTGCAAAAAGCTTTGAAGTGGTACAAGTTATTTATGACAAACTACTTGACATCACAGGCAAAGTCCAGTATGTATTTTTAATTAATGAGTGGCATTTCAAATATGTTCTAACTGAAACTAATATTCTATTGATTTTATAGAATTTTAAAAAATAAACATAAAGAAAACCTTGAAATCTTATTATAAAGTTTTTTTATAAAATCATATATTTCTTTTTTATAGTGTACCAATAGTCTTAGTTGGAAATAAAACAGATCTTTATGTAGATCGAATGGTTACTACAGAACAAGGAAAACGGTTAGCAGATTCATGGCATGCAGCTTTCTTAGAAACAAGTGCAAAGCAAAATGAGGTAACTTTATATAATTATTGTTTTTCTTATATTCATATTGTAATTATGAACTATTTTTAATTTAAAATTAATTTTTCAGTCCGTTGCTGATATTTTTCATACTCTGTTAATTGAAATTGAAAAGGCTGATGGAAATGTACAGGAAAAACCTAGTTGTGTCATATCTTGAATTTAAACAAATTAGGGGTTTTGATTTCTTCAAACGGTGTGTATTAAGTACACATAACACTATAAGCAATTATTAGTTTAGCACGACATTTTATAAATTGCTATTCATTTTCGTTTACATTCTGTAGTATATAAAATTGTCTAATAGCACATATATTATCTATTATAAATGTCATTTTTCTTACCTCAGGAGGTACAAATAAAACAAAATTTTGTAATTATTAGTAAATATTATTCATAAAATTGTATATCTTTCAATAATTCATGTTCAATCAAACATTGATTCTAATTTTTCAATGTAGATGCAAGAACATACTTCTATTGAATACTATTGTGTATCAATGCATTTTTCAAACAAAGTATATAGAATTATTTATGAAACAGTAACTATTCCAATTAAAAAAGAATAACTTTTTCATTTAAATTATTATAACTAGTGAACTACATATGTATTAATGTTATTCATTTAATTGTTCAACTACTTTTAAAATTTAAACGAAATGTGTAACATTTAATGGTTTTAGGCAATTTGTATATGGCACAGAGAATGTATAGTGGCAAATCACAGTAAATGACCAGTCTTCTATCAGTAATAGCTCATCTATCACAATGAGTCTTTCCACAACTACAAGCAAGAAACACTTAAAGAGCATCCAAATGATAACTCCTAAGGATTTGTGCACATGTAGAAAAAGTGCATTTACTCCCAGAGTAGTGACCTGATCATCAATAATAATCTCCATACAAAGACACAAAATAATCACTTGGGGAAAAAGAAGTGTAGATCCAAAATAGAAAATGTTTAATATTTTTTAAAAACAAAATGTTAAACATGTTAGAAATGCTTTGTACTGTTATATTTTTAATCATATGTTCTTTTTAGAAAAATTGTCGTGTAGATGATTATCATGAACAAGATAAAGAACTGATAACAGAGTAATTTTTTAAAATAATCAACTAAAATCTTTATTAAATATTTTTGTTATACAACTGATAGATACTTGGAATTAACTGTTAACGTGAATTTTTGTAAAATAATATTATTTTTGTAAATTTCCGTGATTTCTCTTATACAAACTTCAAATTACGATAATTCAAAGTGAAATAGTAAAAAATACCCAACAGTGTTACATGAAATACGCGTGTATGCTTAAAATATTTATAATAATAATACTTCGCTCCCATAATTCGACATACACGGGTCCTTCGAGATAGTAATATTTTTATGCACAATTGTGTAGTAGTTCATAAACTGCTGTGTTTAAAAGAACTTTAACGAATGCGTCGATTCGACATGTATGAAAAGTCTAAGCACTTTGAGAAATGAAGTGATCTCAAATCTCTCGCAAAAAGGGCCATCTCAAGTGTTCATTTAAAATATTAAATCTGTATTTGTTCACTTTTTAATACGTGCATGAGCGTGTAAGCGCTCCCAATGTAAAATGTGTTATAGTATGATGGAATGAAAAAGAAAAGGAAACTTGTAAATACAGAGACAGTCTAACATACTACACTGTGAGATCTGTATAAAACTTAAAATAAAGCTGGAGGAAATATAACCTCAAACATTTTTGTTTTCATACGAGTTTTATTATAAAAAAACTTGCATACCAAAGAATGTTTGCTCTTTTTATGGAAAACAAATCATTTTTTGTAAGTGTATTTATACAACATATCCTTATTTACTTTCACTTTGATAGTAGAAAATAATCATTTCGTACAACTATTTATAAATTATTTGAATAAAATAAAAATGATTAGTTATTCAATTTACTACTAATTAATAATATTATCAAAGAATATGATATATGTAATGCTATGATTTTGAAAAATTGTATCTACTTGAGAATATTTTTTTTGTAATGTTCAAATGTTTCATATTATTATTACATTATACTATTTAATTTCAAAATACTCTTCTTTAATCATAGAAATAAATTATAATGTAAGTATTTAAAAATCTCCTTGTATTTTGTGACGAAATCACTAATAATACGATATATCTATTTTTTATATCACAAAATAAGAGCGTTTACTACTCTTCATATCTTGCGACATAAATTCAAAAACATAAATTTAGCATATTATATGTTAAATCTATATATATATATATACCCATAATATATTTATATATATATATATATATACACACCCATAATATATTTAAAAATTAGACCTCAATGTCAATAGTAATGTTTCGGTAAAAAGTATGACTGTCAATCGCTTTATTTCATGACTATGTACATTTTAGAGAATACAGCTATCGAAATAGTGCCAAGCCAGTGGCAATTCAATTGATATTATATAACATTATCTGTGTCGTGTTTGTTCTGATAATATTTGACATTAGTAACTATTTATAATGATGTTAGTAATTTTATTATCTCATACCTAATCGCTACAGTATTTGAAAAAATAGAAATGACATTAATTAATTAACTGTTTAAAGATACTGATGATACAGCCAATCAAAGTGCGGGTTTAATGTGAGCTCTTTATAGCGGTGCTAGATTATTTTGTCAATCAGTTTCTCGTAAGAACAGCGCGAAAGCTATAAAGTTCAAAGGAGCGTTCGTTAACATAATTCTTATTGTGAAAAAAATTAGTTTCTGCAATGCGCATATGTCTTTCGTTATGATAATACCAATAAACAAAATGCCAAACTCACAACGTTAGCACGATTAGCATTCCAAGGAGAAACTTGAGTTCATTGGTAACCTTAAGATCTTCAAATTGACGTTCAAGCATAAGAACAGCGATAAACCGGCAACTCGCCATTTCTTCGAAAAATCGAAACCACAAGCTTCGGAGGGGCAGGGTTAATTACTACCCAGAGCTTTTATAACCAAATAACCTTATCTTTTAATGAACTAAACTTCATCTTATGGAAAATCTTATGTTGTGTACTGCAGTCTTATTTTGAATTCGATTCTTTTTATATAATGAATTTCAGTCATCAATAATAATTACACTTGCATCGCTACTACCGTTACTTGAATCGACGTATACAATATCCTCAAAATAATCGTATTCACTCTTTACCTTATGTTCATTCTTTACATTTATTTGTTCTATCTTTTCTATTTTTATTTTCTTGTTGGAATTTATGTTCGATATAGTAGCTGATGAATTATTGTTACTTCTATATAATTTTCTTTTCATTGTTTCCAAATCTGACTCTGCAGTCCTTTTCTTTGCATTATTATCTGTAGGAATCGTTATATGTGGAGTAAATGATTTTTTTGTGACTTGCCCAGAAATTAATTTTTTTATTTGTTGTAATTGGAATTCTGATGACAGATCAGATCTACTTTGAAAGTTTGCGGTCTCGATCTGAAAAAGAGTTGGATTTGAAAAAATTCTAAAATAATGTTTAGTAATTTTTTTAACGAATTTTTAGTACTCAGTACTACAGAATTTGAAAGATGTATAAATATTGAGCGGTCGTACAATTCTTAAAGATAATCTAATTTTACTAAATATTGATATAAAATGTATTACAAGCAGCAATTAAAATTGTAAATAATTGGTAAAATTACAAGTTTTTAATTTCTCGCAAAATTTAAGGATATTTATGATAATTATTTGAGAAACTAAGGAATCTGTAATTGGAGTTAATTTATTTTTCCTAACGGCGTGCGCAAAGTTCTATTTTGCGCACTGGTTTCCGTGCGCAAAATAGAACTTTGCACACCTACTTAGGAAAAATAGTATACGCTACACATGTGCAGAGGTTATTACCGCGCTCGTCTTTTTGCCACCCTAGCTTCGCTCGAGCGGCAAACCCAACTCGTGTGGGAATCACCTCCTTTACACACTTGTAGCATAATATACTATTACTTTTCTTATTACTTCCTTATATCTTACCTCATTTTTTATTACTTTTCTATCTTTCCGCACATTAAACTGATTTTCAATTATCACATCTGGTTCGTGAAAATCAGAACTCTTTGACTGATCTATTTTTAGTTGATTTCCTGATGTCATTTGACTAAATTTAAATCAAACACTATTATTACGTCAAAAAGAAAAAAAAAAGAAAAGTTTTGAAAGTAATCTTTTTGACTAGCACTTAAATTGAAACTTAAATCGATTGATTAATTACGATTTCTGTTGCTTTGTACTTACAAATTTTTATCACAACTAATATTTTTTTGTGAATCTTTTTGTTCTAATGGTCTAGAAAATTCAGGCTGTGTCAGTCCTGTTCTGGCAGCATTATTTTTCTTATTGGTTTTATCTATGCACACATCGCAATGATTATTACATAATGGAATGGTATTTGGATGCTCAAAATACTGGGAAAACATAGCATGTCTACATCTTTAATATAATAAGTATTTAATTTAAGTGTTATTAAAAATTTTTTAATGGAAATAAAATTATGTTTATTGCTAAAATATTATTTTATAATAGAAATTTCACTTACTTATTGTTACTGATAAGGCATTCTCTTAGTTTTTCAGACGACGACAATATAGTTTTTGCGTATAGTTCATTGCTTAGAGTTTTTGGCACACTTGATCTACTTAGTTCCTCCAGGCTATAGTAAATTCTACAATAAGAACTTTTATCATCATGCCCAGCTCTGCCAGATTCCTGATAATAACTTTCAATACTTAGTGGTACATAGTAGTGTACAACAAATCTGTAAAAATGCAATTAATCTACTAATAAATTCAATTTCTTTGAAATTTATGTAAAACTTTGTAAGTAATCAGATATCAATTACGTAATAAAAAAATTATAGAGTTTAATTCACATAAAATTTCCAATTTATAATTTTTAATCAAATATAAATATCCAGCATGTTATCGTGGAAACATTATCGAGGTAAGTAATGAGACTTAGGTGATGCACTAAGATCGAAAAGGGCACTAGTTATGAAGATAAATTTATAATAAATTTTACAAAGTAAATTTTTCTCGACGTTAATTTTATCAAGCTTACATCTACTCCAAAAAGTGTTCAACAAAGACATATTTTGTTGTTCTAAAAACTTTATATTTAAGACCTTTATGTAGAGAAATCAATTCTTTTCAAGATATGAATATTAAAAATCGATGATTTACGTCAATTTCAAGCGCTTTTTATGATCAGAAGGAATTGATCTCAGAGAAAAGTATTTAACATAAAAAAGATATATTTTTTTAATTTTTTTAACTACTAACTTTTACACTTTCACAAGAAATTTTTTCAAGTTGCAGCTATAAATGGATTTTTCGATATTTTTAAAAAGCCTGCCTTTAGATAGATATGGAACAAAATAGGAACTATTCTACATGAAAACATAATGAGGAAATTTCCAAAATTTAAACTCGATCCATCAAAAATTTGCGGAAAAGATCGATTAACCTGGTAACTTACACAATATTTTGTATGAAAAATAAAAAAAATTCTTTAAAATTAATTTTTATCGGGATATAAACGTTCAGAAATAAAATATGTGCGATTTAAAAGACTAACACTATTTGCGATACCGATAATTTAAGGTACTTTTGTGTAGAGCTATGTCTAGAAAATTGTCAAAAAAATATCCTTTCATTTTCACATTTTTTTTCATAGAACAAATAGTTTGCACATAAATTTTTGAACAGTTTTTATTTAATATTCAAAGTAACATGTTTTTTTTTCAAATTTTAAAAAAATATTTAATAATGGATTGATTAATAAAATTACCTTAAGCATTAAAATTCTCATGCCAGATAGATAACTACCATTTTATACATATAACTTTTAATAATAATAATCTTTTAAGTAGATATTTTAATAGAATAATAAACATCGAAAGTTGCCTTTTTATAAAAAAAAATGGATAGAAATTAAATTGATAAGTAAGGAGCTAAGCTTTCAATGTTTTTTTTCATACCTGACTGATTGTTTGTGAATACCAATACCAAAACTATTCGTTGCTACAATAACTTTAAATTCTCCAGCATTCCATAAACGTTGAATTTTCAAACGATTCTTAATCTTTAATCCTTGATACAAAAATATTATTTGAATATAACATTAATTATTTAAATGAAACTTTGGTTGAAGTTTAAAATAATAATATTTACGAGTATGGTAATATGATGTCTTGATTCCATTAATTGTTAATTGCTGTGAAAGACGAATACAACTTTCTGGTGTTTCACAAAAAATAATACCACAATTTTTTATGCTCTAAAATGTTAATTATTAGTTAATAAAATTTAGTAAATATAATTATTACAATTTATATAGTATTTATGTTAGTACTACATATGAATGAATAGTGTATACATTTCCAAGAGATTTTTTAATAAATTCTATTAAATCCAATAAAGGATTTTGCATACTGTTGATACAAAAGACATCATAATATAAATTAGGCCGAAAAACTGGCATTTGAAAAAACGCTGGTTTCATTTTTAATGTTTCTACAATGTCGTTTTGTACCTGTAACGAAATATAATTATTAAATTAAAAAATTTTTAAAACTGGTAAAATAGTAAGTGTTAAATATAAAACTATATAGAAAATTTTCTCAATATAATTATATTCCAAATTACTTTGTGTCTATAAAATACCTCTTTAGTAGCTGTAGATGTTAATGTTACTATAGGTGTTTTTGGGTATCTGTTTCTTAACTCTGTAAGCTTTCTATAAGTAGGTCTAAAATCATGACCCCATGGGCTAAGACAATGTGCCTCGTCTATAACAAAATAAGACAATACATTTGGCTTTATTTTGCTTAGTAATACCTAAAAATAGTTTGTAACTTTAAAAAATATAAAAATTAATTATAATAATAAATTTATAAATAAATACCTGAAAATGTAATGTCAGACATTGTTCTGGTGTTATATATAATAATTTCATGTTTGGACTGGTTGATATCATTTCATTTTTAATAATAGACTTAATATTCTTTGGGGTATAAGCATTCCAGCAATATGCCAAAATATTTTTATTTTTCAAATAATCTATTTGATTCTAAAAATTACAAAATTATTCCATAGAAGATTATTTATCTAGCTTAGAATGTAATATAATGTAATCTAAAAATAATATTATAATTAACACTAACCTTTGCATGAGCTATTGTTGGTGACATTACAATTGCGAATGAATTTTTCTTTGCTACTACAGGCAATTGAAAACACAATGATTTTCCATAACCTGATGGCATGTTTATATAGACATCATTTCCTAAAATTATAGTTTTGAACTTACTAAATTCATGTAAATAGTTCTTCAATTATTTTAATTAACTTTCAAATAATTTGACATTTTAATTTGTATAATATTAATTATATTATATTTTTTTTGTAAATGATAAAAATTAATACTAGTAGGATTTAAGCACCCAAATGATCGATATAATAAATCCTCCTTTGCAAGGTGAAATTGATTTGTTGTTATTTTTATACTTATGCATTGACAGTTCAACATGTACAGACAAACTCAACATTATGGGCATGCCTACTTCTGGGTATAACTTTTTATATTTATAATTTTGAGTAATATTTGGAGTTGATCCTATTAGTGCTTTATATAATTTTACATTCTGTGCAAGACAGCCATTTTTCGAAATGATTGGAACTAAAAACACTTGCAGAGAATGGATGCTGAGGCATTCTTTTAAGCTTAAACTTTAATAAAGTAATTAAATAAGTGCAATGTGGTTACTAAGTAAAAAACATTTTTATAAATTTGAAAATAATAAATTTTATTATTTCTTAAAATTATTATTTGAATTTAATTTAAAAGATTAAGATTTGAAAATATAACCTCTAACCTTCATAAACTTTTTCAACTGCTCTCTTCTGATAAAAATCCTTGTAATCAGAGTATTTAAATTGATTACATAATTTACTTTTTAACATATTTTTATAATTCATTTTCAAAAAATAAAATTTTAATGAGGATCAACAAGCTCCAACATATTTTATCATAATAAAGTACCGGCAACATTTCACCGGTTTCACGTATCGTGGACTATGTCACCCCTATCGTTATTGTTGATGATTTTGAACGTTGATGCGTCGATACGGTTGACGTTGATGTAACGACAAGAAGAGGCGCCACAAAACACGTGTAAAAACAAGTTAGTGGAAAAAATTGAAACTATAATTTCACATGTCTACAATACTGACATTTTTTGGTTATCTTTTCGATAACTTTTGTGAATACGTAAAGTTATCTTCTTTAATATCCAAAATGATGTCATCTAGACGTCCTTTTCAGGTTATTCATAAATAGGTACAATTTGGCATCTTATGTATAACTTTTTGTCATATAGATAACTGGAAACTGGCAAAGTATGGACGTCTATTTGGACAAGATTGCTACCTGGGTGAGCAATTGATGAGCAGTGCAGCGTATAGCCAAAAGCGGCTCTCTCAGAAAGGGAAATTTAAAATAATTAAAAAAACACGAAAAAAAGTAGTAAGAAAAAAATATTTTTATGTATTGATAATTTCAAATAAATTAAAAGCAACAAAGTTACTATGTCAGAATTAGTTATTTGTAATTATTTATTGGTTTAATAGAATTTCAGTAATCGGACTGTGCCACTCGCTGCCACGTTAAATTTGGATTTATTTTCACTTAAACAGAGTAAAATAGCGTTTAGTAAAATTATAAAATAACTAAATTTTAATTTGAAAGTGAAATAGCAATGATTATTGTTAAAAAAGTGATTTATAAAAGTAATAATTGTACAGCCGATCTGCATTACCGCGTGCGCGGCAGCGTGTTGTTTTTATAGTCGACTCTTCGCGAGTTCATCTGTTTACGTGTTAACGGTACTATTCTCGCGCGGGCTCACGCCGCGTGTTGCCTCATAATATTTATATTTTGTATTATCAAAATTGGCTTTAGAAAATAAATTACCATTATTCTAAATCTGCATTATTATTTTATTTTATCTAATATATATATTATTTTCTACAGCTAATCTTATACTAATATAATAAAGAGACAGCGTTTGTTTGCACACGTCAAAAAATCTCAAAAACTACTTAACTGATTACAACAAAATTTTGATAGGATACATTTTTGGCATTGTGGAGTAATATAGGCTAGGTTTCGTATTAAAATATATCATAAATTATTAAAAAAATAAATCAGGGACTACTTACATACGCGTAGCGTAGTAATATGGGGGAACAACGGCGTACCTCGGTCGGCCGGCGGAGTACGCCACTAGGCGGCAACGCATAGCTGGTAGCGAACACGTACCTAAACAATTGTCGGCGAGGATATAAGTAGGAGCGTGAAACCCGGTATGGAGCAAACCGTTTTTGAGTAAAATTTTGATTACTCGATGTATTGAATCTTCTCGTAGCAAATATTCTTACTGGCGGTTTCATTTTTGTAAATAATAGGACCTCCTATTATTCTATAAACAAATCTTAATTTTCCTAATTTATGAAATTGTATCAGTAGGTTATAAATCAAAATTATGCTAATAATATTATAGAAACTAATATTATCACTGCAGGCCGTCCTAAAGGTGAAATAGCACAAATTCCTTGCATCTCGATGATCCCGACAGTTACCCTTCCAATTCAAAAGACTACAATTTGGGTACAGGAACTCAGCGGCCAACATTAAGGGGAAGCAGTAGCGTCCCCCCTCCTCAGGCTGTTCCATCTATTTCTATGTTCCAGTTAATTTAAAAAACGATAAATCACATAAGCCCCATCTTGCACAAAATGATTAATAGCAACGAGTACTACGCCGGTCAAGTCCAGATA
>UELU01144903.1:3120-14148 GCA_900490025.1 Megastigmus dorsalis
TTGATGTGCCCAGAAATTAATGAACGCGCGCTTGTACTTTTTACTTTATTCTATTATAAGATTTATGTTATATATAAAATTATCTTTTTATGCATGATATTCCATAATAAATTTATCGCAAAGACATTTGTCTGATGCTTTTAAGCTCTATTATAAGTACTTTTAAGCATCAGACAAATGTTTTTGCGATAAATTTATTATGGAATATCATGCATAAAAAGATAATTTTATATATAACATAAATCTTATAATAGAATAAAGTAAAAAGTACAAGCGCGCGTTCATTAATTTCTGGGCACATCAAATTTTTTATATAAGAATAAGTTTCAGATATAAAAAAGGATTCTTGACCCACCTACAAAGTATCATCAATTCAATTATACAGGTCCATTAAGCGGAATAATTTATGATTCAGTTAAGACTCGAATATTGTTAATCTGTCAATCACATGCTATTAAGACAGAAGCACGTGTGCGCCATCAAAAGGAAGATTGCATTGCCTGATACATTTGCGTCCTTCATCCGGAGTTTCAAGTGTATCACTTGCGCGCGCGTCATTGTATTGCGCGTCATTCGCTATTGGAATTATATATAGGAGTATGGATGGGTTGCAAGGCAAACAGGTGAACAGCTGATTCTTCTGACAAAAATGTAAGGCAGATAAAATATTCGGTCATACGGTTTATAAGCTTAAAACCACCGATTGTCGAGTGAAAGAAGAAGCTCAAGAGCACGTGCGGTGCAAAAAAAAAATAGAAGATCGCACCTCTTGATATACAATATTTTTTTCACTGTTCATCAACTCATAGGACCCACTCTTACGTACAAATACATCACTTGCGCACATACTGTGTATATATATAGAGGAGGGAAGAGGAAAGCAGGTGATACATCTCACATGACAAAATAATATATGTGTGGAACAACCCCTTGTGCAGTGTGCACTCTCCACATCTCGAGGTCTATGCACCCCCTGAAAAGTACGATTCACTTGGCACACGAGTTTTCCGAGAGTAAAGGAGCGTTGCGCGTGGCTGTATGAGCGAGCCAGCTCACGCCCCCTTTGCTTGATTTAATCCAGTACACAATATGTCGGCCGTCCCCACAGATCATTCTCCACCCGCCTCTCTTTCGCTCCCCTCCATTTTTGCGTACTACCTTTAGGGCCGCGGCTGATAGGGTAGCGTTAAACGAGGGCCGCTGCCTTTTTAAAACGATACCGACCTCAATTCTCCATTAAACCTCATCCTATTATGATCGATATCACCAAACCTATGCGACGATTGATTGGAAGAGCCTGGCTTTTTTTCGTGCATGCGTCGCGCACCATTGAATGTTGAGACTTTATTTGGGTTATTGTACGTATCTTTTCACAAATTTATGTGCGGACTGCGGCTTGTACGCGTAATTTATTAAATTTGGTTAATGTTTTGGTCGTTAAGGGAGGGTTCGTATATTTTCGACGCTCACCCATAGAATTGCTGATCCTTTCATATGTAAATATCGCGCGTCGGTCTCTATTAGTATAACACAGAGTTGTAAACGCGGAGATTTTTATGTAACTTTGAGTACTATAAAAAACATTAGTTGATTCCAACAACGTATAGTATATTGTAAAACTGCTCGGAAAGAGGAACTATACTTATTAAGATTTCTTTTGAAATATAAATATATTTTAATTCTTGGATTGTTTATGAATGTTTGTTTATGAGTGTATTTGCAGGTTCACGTGCATTTATGACATCGAAGCACTTATTGTTTTTATTAGAACGCTAAGTTTTGATTGATATACGTTGTAGACGTTTTTTACCCTATGTCCTTACTTTCAATAATAAAGTGGCCAAACGTTTATTTTCTTATCGATCTTTTTTTCACACATTTTAGATTTCACAGACCCCGTAAAATTCTTACGAGACGTTGAAGAAAACTTGAAAATATAGAAGTTAACCTGTTGATTTGCTGGTGGGTGAAAGAGAAAAACAATGCCGTTAATCTGCAGCCTCTCTTAAGAAGTTGCGTTTATAAGAACCAGAAATAAGTACTTATTACAATGGGATATACAGTTGCCTATGCAACCAGCTTTCTCGTGAGACATCCAATTCTACATATAATCTGACCTCCTTTCTTAGTTCCATTAATATGCTTATATAACATATCACTACTTCAATGGATCTAAAAGAATACCAGTGGCCTAAGACGAGTTGAGCCGATTGTTGAGACACTCGTTGGATCCTAATCTGGAGACAGAACGATATACTTTGCTCGTGTGCTTCCACCCTTCCACCTCAAGGCCCGCTCTAGCGTCTTATTTGCCCAAACGATTGGCCAATCCTGTCACGGCTTCCGAGCTTTAAGCGCTGCTGTGTCTGTATACCTATATACATAAGAAACGGCGCCTGGTATTCCCTCTCTTCTTGTCTGACTATATTGGTGTCATTTGGGCGACCCTCAACGATGCAGGTATCCCTGCATTACTTACTTTCGCGCACTTGCCCGTTGACTCATTGCAGTTTGGCCTCGCATTTTGAGAGTCAGGGGCGTACTACGCTAAGCTAGGTTATAACAATTGGCCAAGAGATTTAGCGGAAGGGAAGCAATACGCAGACAGGGAGGTACGGGAGACAAAGCGAGATAAAAGAAGGAAAGTATAGTGGTTAATCTTATGGCAGACGTCTAGACAAGCTATCGATTGCATCTTTATTACTGTATTACCTGCACATGAACATGCTAATTCCTGTGATTGTGGACGAACAGACTGTACAGACGGTCAACTTGTCTCATGGTCCTAGACAGGTTTGTGTCAGGTCTATAGGTAATCTAATAAAAATAAACTGGCGAGCTTAAGTTTCAGTGTAGTTAAGGAGGTTCATAGGTTACAGCAATATACAGAGATCGTAATAAAAGTCGAATATTATGATTGTTTAGAATATCAAAAGTTATCATGAATTTTTTCAATATTTTTTATCTGCAGTTTTTTTAAGATATAATGAATCAAACATTGAGTATTTACAAGAGCTCTTATGGAAAGCCGTATTTTTTTGCTATATTTAGCTTAAAATAATGCAGTGCTCTAGAAAATTTTGCAGCGTTCTCAGAAAGTTGTAGAAACTTGTTTTGTAAAATTTTAAATAAAACTACATTTTTCA
The DNA here is from genome assembly GCA_900490025.1 of Megastigmus dorsalis. Classification (NCBI taxonomy): domain Eukaryota; kingdom Metazoa; phylum Arthropoda; class Insecta; order Hymenoptera; family Megastigmidae; genus Megastigmus; species Megastigmus dorsalis. Next base: position 6,267 of record UELU01144903.1, read on the forward strand.
GTGTAATTCCCGATGCATTTTCTTTTTCTACTGTACTTCTACACCATTCAGTACAATTTTCATGATGGCCAAATAAATGATACGGTATATTCTTTAGAGCTATTTCAATTTTTAAAATATCTCCTTTATTCTGATGAATAGCGTAAGTAAAACATCTTTGTATATGTTTAATAACATCATTAGATAATTCTTTATTTGGATCTGACATCTTATTATTACGTACAGGAATGACATTTTAGTTGGGAAAAAATTTATTTAATTGTTACAAGTGATTTAATTCGAATCACTCAAAATAAGCATTTTTGATGGCAAACAATCTTATTCATAATATATATATATATAAAAATACTTTTGATTTATGCGTAACAGTGTAATTTACCAATTAACTATATATATATATATATATAGACTCACATATATTATCAAAAATGGCTCAAAATACATATTGTGGTAAAAAATGAATTAAATGATTATCTTAAGTATACACGAATATACAACTTTGTACTATAAAAGTGTGAAATTTCATTGCATTATTCATCGATAACACTAAAATACAATTTTTTACCCTGCGTAACATGCACTTTTCATTGCAAGCAATTTATATGTAATACGCATAGGTTGTGTATCATTATTTGATCAATAAATTTCTATCTGTTAGTGCTCATTTTCTTTAAAAATAATTTTTTTCAATTTTAAATTTTAACTAATACTTTTTACATTTAAAATTTCACTCTTTCACAGTACAAAAGTAGGAAACACAGTACAAAAGTTTAGGAAAAAAGTATCCTGAATTTGAGCTTGACAAATCCATGAACTACAAAATGACAGTAAACACAAAAAATCGTGCTTAATTCAAATATGGATTTTGGATTTTTTGATGATCAGCTACCAAAATAGCATTTTTAATCCACGCTCAAGTCCTAATAAGGCTTTGAAATTAAGAGATAGGCATTAAAATGCCTGTAATAGACTTTAAAATTATTTTGTCCAGTTCCATCCATTTTTCTACTTGCCAGACTTGCTTGCAAAAAGTCATACTAATAAAACAACATATATATACTTTTTAATGACTCCTTAAGTATTATAGTACATAAAAAAAATTCATTTAATCTTTATGATTTTTTTAACATGTGATGTACCACGAATATACTATCAAATATAGTTTTGTAAATATGGAGTTAAAAATTAAATAAAAAAAATTTATTTTAGATTTATTCCTCCCCTCCCTCCCCCTTTCATATACTTATCCCGCCATTCCATTTATTTTTATACATTTTTATTCGTTGTGATAAATCCCTTCCACCTTCTTTAAAAAGAATCTTATTAATCAAAGCTAATGTAAATAAAAGAGAGGGGTCAAATTTTACGAACTATTCACAGCCTTTAACTGATTACTGCATTTTTCGTGGTCATTCTAGCTTTTCGAGCCGGTCAAGCAAGCTTCTAGGACTGTCAATGAGTTAAGTTGTTGGAACTAAGTTGCTTACGTCAGTACATTTTGCTCTATAACCTTTGAATAAAAAAAAATTGATTAGGTCATCGACCAAGCGAATTAAAACTAAAAACTTGTACTACAAATGTGATTCAACTGAGTGATTTAAATTCTTTAATGTACATATATTTTAGAATTGATTACGCCTGTATCGTGAGTGCTCAAAAGATCAATAGAAAAATCTATTAAAAAATAAAATCCATATGCAAACCTGAAATTTTTTCATAATGTCTTCTTTAAAATTCCTTTATCTCTTCCCATTCTTGTGTGCACCTGTTAATGTTTTTTTCCCTTAAGCGAAGTAAGCAGGCTTACCGTTACAAAGGGAATGCAGTTAAAATGAAATAAAAAGTCTAATTCGACATTTATTTAATACCCGCCATTCCCTCCAGATCTGGTAAGAAGATAAAGATGGAGCAGACCGAGCCTCCGACGCTCTCTAGCGTTTATTGCCGTGGCAGCATCGCGCGGGCTGGTCAATTTGCAGTAGTGTAGGCAGGGCCTGCGAATACTTGTTCCGGGAATGCACAAATTGCGATGATACACCGCCCCATCGCGCAGCCGGTGCACCTGTGGCAGGGAGCTGTGAGTAGTAGTACAGCAACCGGACAAATACCGACACAGTCTCAAAGCTAAAATGTCATTAAGACGATGGTGGGACCACACGTCGGCTGATGCGAGTACCCGCGGACTCTCTCTTTCTCTCTCTCTCTCTCTCTCTCTCTCTCTCTCTCCTTCTTTCTCAGTGCTCATCATAAATGTCGTCTACGTCTTAAGCCTACCCAACACCCGATTTCATTTTGTAACCATAGACCCAGGGGTATTGCTTGCAGCGGCAGACGCTCTTAATTGTTTTGTAAATGTTTATTATTTTGCGGACCGAGCGATCTGGCCTGCAATTTATACGAGCCTGAGATTAGGAAATTGCTGTAAGAAGAACCTTCTGATTTTTGAGATAAAGGCATAAGTCGGTGCCGATCGCCAAATGCAGATAACAATTTTAACGATTGGTCATATTGCAGCTTTCGACACCATGACAGAAGACATATTTTCATCTGTCACACTGCGTCTTTTCCGATACATCTCAGAGTGCGCGTGCTTTTCATTAACGCGAATAATAAAACGCTTCACTTCTCAGGGCTTTCATTAATTTCTTTTTCAGAGTGATTCACCTATTACATAATATTTATAGTGTTTTTAATAATAACATCCTTAAAAAAATAGGAAATTTCATGAATACTGTAACATTGAAACACTGAACATTTTTTTTTAAACATTTAAATTTTGATGTTGTAATTTTTTATGCAAAGGTCTTGAAAGAATTCTAAAAACAGTATGTTTAAAGTATAAAAATTTTGAATAACATTATGATTTGCATCCATAAACAATTGTTATATGTAAGTTGTGACGAGTCGCGTGTAACTCGGCTGAGGATCGTGTCCAGGATCAGTTACAAAGTACAATTATTTACAACACGAACAGATTTTATATTTACCTTATTCTATTTACGCAGGAAAATTAAATATTTTAGTACGTAATGTATCTAAAAAACTGTCAACTTTAAATAATATCTCAACTATAGATGAACGTTTTAGATGTACTGTGTAAAATGCATTTATTTATGTAATTTAGGGTTTTTATTCTTTTGTTCATGGTTATGAAATATTAACTAGAATAATGTTATAACACGATTCAATTATATTGAAAAAAGTAAAAAATATACCATTTCTTTTTCTTTTTCACGTGTTACAGATATTAAAAGTTTTAAACCAATTGAGTCAGACCAGAAAAAGCCACTACAATAAGTATTTGCCAACAATTGAAATGAAAATTAAAATAAATGATATTATACGCTTTGTTAGTTTAATACATTCAATCAATTACAATAAAATTCAGGGTTTCCAATAACTCGCTTTAGATTCACTATATACGAAAAAAAGAAAAATGCCGCGATGATATCATTAATGGTTTTTAGTTGTACACTTATTATATCGTACTGTAAAAATAAGCAACATTCGTGATGTTTTCGTACAGTACAAAAACGATTGGATAAACAATTAAAAATCAAACGAATGGATAGGACCTATCGACTGAGGTTTTGTTTTTCATAGAAGGGGAGAAAGAGAGCTAGGAAGAGAGAAGGGAGAGCCAGCGAATGATGCACCGGTGACCCATGAGGGGTGGTGCGTACACGAAAGATGGATTTGTCCTGCAGCTGTGTACACTGCTTAATGTAGAAAATGCAGATATACACGAGGGGATCAGATCCACTACTGGTTAAAGGTGTCCCTAAATCGAAAGCTAACTTGCCTTTCGTTTAACCAGAATATGCGACGAGCGAGTGGCAAGACGACTGCATGCGCAAGGATTAACGCTTTGCTTCAATTACACGTTCGGAGAATCAGAGAGCAAGTCAATAATTCGAGATCTGATCGACACTGGATTTTATATTTTTATTAACGCAATGCATCGACAGGTTGATTTTCATGAAAAAAAAAATCAAGGAAAAACTAAATTTGTTTATTCATTTGGCAATAACAACAATTTTTCAAAATAGATATGCCAGTTCAGTATCAAATTCATGTTGAATGCCCAAGAATATATTTTTGCAGCAAAATTCTTAAATTAGGAGGAAAAACTAAATTTGTTTATTGATTTTGCAATAACAATAATTTTGCAAAATAAAATTGCCAGTCCAGTATCAAATTCATGTTCAGCGATATCGAAAACCTCCGAGAATATATTGTTGCTGCAAAACTCTTAAATTAGGAGGAAAAGCTAAATTAGTTTATAGGTTTTACAATAACAATAATTTTGCACAATAGAATTGCCATTCCAATTTTAAATTTATATTCATCGATATCGAAAACCCTCGAGAATATATTTTTGCAGCAAAATCTTTAAGTAGAAGGAAAAACTAAATTGGTTTATTCATTTTGCAATAACAACATGTTTTCAAAATAGATTTGCCATTTCAGTATAAAATTCAGGTTTAGCGATATCCAAAACCCCCGAGAATATATTTTTGCAGCAAAACTCTTAAATTAGAAGGAAAAACTAAATTTGTTTATTGATGTTGCAATAACAATAATTTTTCAAAAAATAATTCCCAGTCTGCTAACAACTTCATGTTCAGTGACATCGAAAACCTCCGAGAATATTTTTTTGCATCAAAAATCATTAAATAGAAGGAAAAACTAAATTTGTTTTCTGATTTTGCAATAACAATAATTTTGCAAAATAAAATTGCAGTATCAAATTCATGTTCAGCGATATTGAAAACCCCGAGAATTTTTTTGCATAAAAAATCATTAAATAGAAGAAAAACTAAATGTTTTTATTCATTTTGCAATAACAATAGTTTTGCACAATAGAATTGCCTTTCCGGTTTTGAATTTATGTTCAACGATATTGATAACCTCCGAGAATATTTTTAAAAAAGGAAATCTCTTATTCGAAACGCTGCTATAACAGATTCTAATAAATGCTAAAGAGACTTTGAATAACAGAAGTAGATACCTGTAAAATAAAACCCTTAAGTCACTGAAAAAAAAGGAAGATTCTTTTTCGAGGTTATAATCACTGTCGCACACGCAGGGTCTATTGTTTTTTTTCCGTGTATTAATGTTTTATTTCCTAGTATAATGTTGTATAAATTAATATTTTAGAGAAAAAATTTGAACATAAATAAAGTAGCAAACGATGTTAAAAATCTAAATAGAGAACAAAAATAATTTTTATAAAAGTATAATAGTATATATTGTTACACAATTTACGTTTAAATAATTTCTCACCGAAGTCGCATTGATACAGATTGGTTCTTAGAAAAAAAGTTGTTGACAGTATTAATTTATGTGGTCATTCTTTACAAAAATCGCGTAAATGTATGCTTTGATTATATTAAATGAGTATTTCCAAGAAATTTGCATAAGATTTAATTTATGAACTCGATTAAGGATACAGAACATTTTTATCGCGTTTTTCTGAGTCATAATTTTCGATTTTATTATTTCTTGATTGTGTCTTTTTTTAGTTTCTGTGCCAAACTTATCCTCTTTAATCGGCGGAACCTCATCAATATGTACTTCTTCTTTTTCTTCTTGTTCACAAGCATTCTTGAAAATGTCAACTTTCGTTTTCCTTGCGGCGTCATATTTCTCACCCAATTGCTTGTAGATGCTAGCTCTATTCTGGATGATTTCTTTTACAATGTCTGCAAAAGAATAATATCAGTTTTACTGCCTATTTTCTTGTATTTTTCTCTATCTATATATAACGTCTAATAACATATTATATCAGTAATTTTTCTCATAAAAAAATTTATTATTATAAATTTCATTAATTTTTTAAAATAATTTTAATTTACAAGAAATTTACAAGAAAACCCGTACAACTTTCAATATAGAAAACGAATAAAAATGATTCGAAATAATTTGTGAACATTAATAGAGTTATTTAACATCTAAAGAAATTTATACAATAATTAAAACATACTCTTAATCAAATATTTATTTCAAAAATTTGATGATATAGTAAGTATTTTAGTCAAAGTTGTATATTAGTGTAAGATTTTACGGAAGACTAGAATAAAATTACCCGCAAACAAAAGGTTGAATTAACTACAATGATTTCAATGTTTTTCATACCTAATATTGACAAGACTGATTTACACAAACATTAAAATTGTTAGAGAGTATAAAAATTAAAATAGCAAAGAACGATTCACCTGTTCTCGAACTGTATTTACAAAATCTCATTTACCTAAATTATACTGCTATTATTTATGATTCCTGGAGCCTAATGAACTAAGGATTTAAAATTGGCGCGACTCTGTGGCACCGGGGCCGTACAGGCAATTCTACTTGTCATAGATGACGGTACCTGGGACCTCTGACGCTTCCTTTCAGGTGTGTATCAGATACCCATTGTTAATTGGAAGGCGGAATCTTTTTTCTAATTTATAGTTTCATTTACTAAACGAAACTTTCCTACATGTATGTTTTTGGTTTTATGTTAAGGTGAGAGGCTGACACGTATATGTAGGCGAGATTTCCTGTATTGTAATAATGATTTGCGGTATGGACGAAATATAGATATCACAAACTATACTTTTCACTTTTCTTGCTAATTCCAAACTAACAAATCTAGCAGTTTTTAATGACTACTTATTAAATATCTTAATGAATTTTTTAAAAGCTGTTGCTCTTTACCCTGACTTGACTAAGGCTTTTAATAGAGTAAATCATAATTATCTCCTACAGCTACGATAAAATTAGTAGTTCTTGCAACGATCTTTTTGTAAAGGTAAATCTACTACAATGAATATATTACACTACATTTCCAATTTTAATCAAAGCTAAGTAAGTGTACTAAAAGATTTTGTGATAAATACGTACTAGACATATTACATCGAAATATTCCAGTGAATGCAATGTTTACTAAGTTCCTTTGATAATTTAGTATGTCCGAACAAGTTATTCATTTATAATTTAAAATCTTTAGTGATAAAAATGAAAAAATGCGTTTAAGACCATTTTCTTATAAATTTGACTACGAATTTAGTGATAATTACAGAATTGTTGCATAAATTGAAACTACAAACCATTTATACAAATCTTCAGCATAAAAGTATCTAAAGACCTATAATTTTTGATGTACCAATTATTAAATCAGTATAATATCTTTAATCCTACACAATTTCATGTTATTATATACATTGTACCCTCGTAATATCTTGACTTGAAACAGGATCGTTAAGCTTTTAGCGATACAAAATAACAGTGCACGAAATAAAATGCTCGCGAAAGCAGGAACTAAATAAAGAATCATTATATCGATGAGCATTACCTGCTTTTATTTCGTCAAGTAGGAAGCCTGATAGCTTAAGACCCTCAAGAACTGCTGGAAGAAGCTCGGCAATGTAGCCCGTGAGAAGAACGGCAGCAGCTACGCGTTCCTCAGTTTCTTGTTGCGTTTTAACCGCCTCTTCGTGCTGCTTCACTCGGCGATCCTGCGTACAGACCGATGAAAAAGCATTAGTTGATCGAATTAAAGAAGCGATAAAGGGCACGCGCTTTGTATGTATAGGTACTGTGAGGTATCGTACCTTTTCTTCTCGGAGACGTCTATCTTGCTCCTCCAGCCTCTGTTGCTCGGCCTTCTCCGCCGCACGGAGTTCGAGGAACTTCCTTTGCTGTTCCCGTAACGCTGCAATTTCCTCTTCCTCGAGAACCTCGATCAACGATTGCTCGATAGTTTTACCGACTAAAATCTCAAGAATCGGTTGAACTTCCAGGTCGTAATCGAAGAGCTGCACGAACCAATAGAAGATTTATAAATTATTTAATTAATTATTCAATTAAGTACCGTGTTTTCTTAAAGTTAACTCAT
>UELU01144904.1:6850-20852 GCA_900490025.1 Megastigmus dorsalis
AAAGTGCAATCGATGTTCAAATATTACGGGTAAATTTTTTTTAAGTTTTTAAAATATTTTTAACCTCTTCAAAATGACTATATTTCGCAAAATCCCAAAAGCTCAAAATTTAATAAGCAATTTTTCAGACAACTTTTTAGAGGGCTACAACTAAAAAGAAGGTTTTGAGAAATTTCGGAACGATCTGATCCGGCATATTTTGACCTGTTCTTTCGAATGGTCAGACTTATTTTTTGCTAACACACTCTTAAAATAAAATATGGCGCGTTTTTCGAAAAAAAGTTAAAAACTTTGGAAATTTTCAACTATTATATAAAAAATTTAGAAATTTTAAAAATATTTTAGGATTATGAAAAAAATTTTCACATAATATTTGAAGATCGATTGCACTTTTTTGCAGTATTTTGATTAATTGTCATCGCATTTTCCTTATGAAAAAAATTCATAAAGTTGAAAATTTCCAAATTTTTTAATTTTTTTTTCGTGAAAACACACTATATTTTTTTGCAGGAGTATTTTAACAAAAAATCGGTATTGCCATTCGAAAGAACAGCTCATAATACGTCGGATATGATCTTTTTCAAATTTTTTCAAAACTTTTTTTAGTTGAAAAAAAGACTTGAAAAAGTTGTTGAAAATTCGGGGTCTTGGTCGTTAATAGGTGAAGTATCAAAAATTGAACTTCAATTTAAAATAAATAAGAGCTTAACAAGATATAATGTTTTGGTGGCACTCCACTGATATAAACTCCACTGAAGTCTAGGTAATTTTTATTATTCCTGTTTATATATCAACTTTTAAGGCTATAGGGAATTTCTTCATGTTTTATCATTCCTTTAGAGAAACTATAGAGTTGAATTATTTTAGAGATTCTTGCCTCATATTGTATAATGAATAACATTTTCAATAAAGGTAATATTTGTGGTTAAAGTAATTTGCTATTTTTACAAATACTGTCTTGTATCATCTAGCCTCAAAGTGAGAGTAAATTGATATGTGTCGATTAATTATTGTTTAAAACCGTCAAGTATTATAAAATTTTTAGCTCTCTTGTCACTTATTTATAATGCTGATTTCTACTTTTGTATTAAAAAATTCACTATAAAAATGATTTTCACAATTTACTTGTAACTACTTCCATGTAATGTTAATTCTTGTGCTATATTTTGATCAGAAACTTTTATACAAATGTTTCAAGATATGGTCGATTCTCATGATCAAACCACCTTAAGGTAGCTCTATGGGTACTCTCTAGTCTACTGAGAGATGAAACGAAAAATTGTTTTAAATACTTTATAAGCGTGTTAAAAGTGTTTCATAAATTTTTTCTTCAGTTTTCATTTAGATTTAATACCCTATTCTTTATTATTATATTAAAGTAAAACATTATTGCAAACAATTCTCTGTTTATTTGACTTCGGTTTCATCCTGACATGAAAATGTGGCAACACTGGACAACGAGTATCCTTTCGCACCAACTGTATGATGAATGATGCGATGTTGCCAAATTTCTATCACTTGCTAAACTAACCGTGAAGATTTTGCTTGTTTTGCTAATAAATATCTTTTAATTTTACACGATAACCTATAATAATTTATATATTTTTGGAAAGCTGAGACATCAATCTATCAAAAACTAGTTTTTCAATAATTGCATACACCTCTATCTATAAAAAAATCTTCTCTTCCTGTCTCTCAGAGTGCCTGTCCCATAAGGGCTAATGTTAAATATCTCAACTTTAATTTACAATATTTTTAATTTTTACACGGTAACTCGCCTCAAAATTTATAAAATATATTCAGTAAATCCTCCTGAATATTTCTACATAATTATTTTTTATGCTTTAAAAGACGGATTAACCCAAGAGCTACCTTAACAGCCTAATCTGATTACTAGAAGGAAGCACTGTAGGCATGTAGAGATAAAGGGGTTTTAGTTAATTATTGAGTATAAAAGGGAACTTGGATACTATAATTGTGAACATAGGTCTTATATTATATAATTGTAAAAAAAATTTTATCATTCGGCTCCTCTCCCCCCTCCCCCCCTCTTCCCCTCAAAATAAGGTAAAATTGTATCTTTTTTTATGCAACTCTGAGCATTTTTATATATCTCGGGCCACCTCTCCTTCCCTCCCATATGAATCCATGAATGCCCTCTCATTCCCTCTAATGAAACTAAATGTTACAAACACTAAACAAAATTATCTATTGTTAATTGTTTTTCTATAGAATAAGAAATAGTTTATAAGCAATGGAATTAGCCTACATAAACATATCCCATGGTTACCAAATCAAACTACTTTTGAGTTTTTTGATCGATTTTTTGCAATTTTAAAGTTTTAAATGGTATTTTGGAGGTTAAAAATTAACAGCACCTAAATTTATGCAGAGACATTTTGGAATACTTGTGGAGTTAGAAAGATTTGCACTTTGAATTAGATATCGTCATTAGAACTGGAGATACGGCAGTTCCAAGCCAGTGTAATCGCAAAGCTATCGAAATCCAGTTTTAATTATGGAAAGGAAGAGGTTATTGGTTATTGGAAACTAATTGATAAATAAATTAGTTAAAAATAAGTTAAAAATTCCTGCACAAGTTTTTTTGATTTTCGTCCAAATGACTACTGCAGTGTAACGCAACCTTACTTTTTTTTTACCAGTAAATTAATGTGAAAAATATATTTAAATAATTATGATCTTAGTAATATATTTGTAGTAACATGTATATTTAAATTATCATTTCTTAAAATGAAATAATAATTATTAAATGTATTATAATTATAGAATTTTAAAATAATACTTTCTGGTTGTTATTCATTGAAATTATTTTGACAAATGAATGAATAAAATCATATTTAATTGTTTTAAAGTGTTATTCATTTATAATTTCAGCAGATTTGATTTATTAATATTGCAATTAATATAAGAGGAATTCTATAAACTGGACTAAAGATGTCATTTTCCAGATTATGAATTGTAAATATTGTTAATATTTTATTCTAAGTACATTATAGTACTACTGTGAAAGTTTTAATTTTATATTATATGTAAATACTTTTTATTTTGAACTAACATATTCTTTTTTTCCTTATTATACATTTTTTTATTCAAAATAATATTGCAAAACAATTTGAATTCTTTTTTCCGCACGTGCTAAATTATTTTATTTCATTTTACTACATTATTCCGTTGCATTCTAATGATGCAAATTCAAGCTTGTAATATACATTTCTATTTTTTATTATTTCATAATTTTAAAATTCTAATTTTGCAGTAGAAAATGAAATATATGTTTTAAAACCCGACCAAGAATATATATTTGATCACGTACTATGACATTGATAATAATGATTTCATTTCATAAGAATTGTTATGTTGTCTAGATATCTTGATATAAAAATATTTATTATGAATTTAGATTTTGTAATTCACTTTTTGATATACTTTCTTATGAACATTACAAAACTTTTTATAAACAATAGTACTACATGATTTTCATTAAATTTTGAATTATTAGATTAGATTTTCCAAATTTTTTTCATTCTTAAGGTGCAATTAGTTTAATACTTATTACAATGATCAATAACAATGTAATTTCTCAACGAGAGAACCATTGTCCTTAATTTTCTCTGTTGAAAATTTATGATATTTTAAAGTTAATAGAAGATATCAGCCTACTTACCACCTCCAGATTTCCAACAATTGTCCGTCATCCCTGGTTATCCATTCCTGTTATTGGCACTAATTTTTAATCACTAGTAAATTTAGTGTACTGTTTATTAAACCACATAAGCACAAATATCCATTGTGAAGTCCCTCACAAAATTGGCACTTAGCGACAACTCAAATATATTTAGTATCTTCCACCGAGGCAAAGTTACTTGTACTCTCAAGAAAATATGGTTTTGTTATAATTTTTTTCACACTACGATTTATTTCCTTGAATGCATAGATCACTGAAACCGAAATCAAGAGATAAGAATCTTGGCAAACAGAAATAATAAGATTTCTTTTATGCAGCTTCTAATCAGCATTGAAAATCAAATACATTTCAATAAGAAGAGTACCAGTTACTCGTGCGTCATCAAATCGGAACAGTCGCGAGACATTCGCGATCATGGCTATGTTACGTTATGGGTATGTCGGTACCTGTTGTAAAAACACCATCTCTTATGCTTTATGAGTTTTATAGCCTTTGCTCTCCTTGTAGAGTAGAAGCCAAACAACCACACATGGGCACTAATTGCTTAACTTAAGCTGTTTTCGTAATGTTTATTCCTTTTCTTCCTATCCGTCAGTTTTTTAAACCAACAGATATACGTATACATATATCCGCAGCGGAGCACAGACAATTTTTAACTCAGCTTCATACTTTCCAATTTTCGCGCTCACGAGAAAATTAAATTAGGTTTTTCATGTGTAACGAAGGTAAAAAATGCGAGGAGACTGCACAGATGCTCAAACTCAAGAAAACTTTCGTATTTAACTTTCAACTGAATTTTGAGGTTATTTTCACGCCGTGTATATTATTGAAAGTGCTGTATCTGTATGTAATATGTATGTGTAATGCCAATTGGTATTGTATACATACAATACGGTATTTGCAAAATCACAAGAATATTATTTTTAGTTATTTGTCTTTATGTTCAATAAATGAGAAAAATAGACAAATTTGATGTGATTAAGTAATAAGTATGCTGAATACGTACACGACTAACAAACATGACAGTGGTGAGTGGACACACACGAGACACGAGTCACGACAATCGGACTATATATGTATATGTATTATGTAGTATATCAAGTATATGTATGTACAAAGTGTACAGTCAACTCAACAGAACAGACATTATACAGACATGAGACATAGACCAGATAGGTAAGTACAACATAACTTAGTGGTTAAATGTGCGCCACACTTCACTCTTTCTCTCTCTACAGTCTACAGTACACAGTTTTAGAAATTCTATCGCCTATATCCAACGAGGAAATTATCTGTGTAAATTCCATTAACCTCAAAATTAATATGATATACTATTTACAAATATACAATTCCATACTGGACCATTAAAGTATTTGTAAGTACATACTAATTACATAAAAAACGAAAAAAAGTCTAATAATAGATTGACATTTAAACATGAGATATATTGCCGATAGGGGTCGGAAAAAAGGGGGGGGGGCTACGCAGCCTGCAGGTTGAAGTCGTTGCAGAATGCAGCAGGACTTAGAACTAGTACATCTGTATCTACGAGGAATAAGAAGGAATAAGATCATATTCCTTATTCCTCGTTATATACATAGATAGACTTGAAATGTTATTTCTTATTCTTTCAGGGCTCGGAGTGCTCGGACAGCCAAAAGAATGAGGAATAAGGGAATAAGCAATAAGGAGGAATAAAGGCCTCTACACTCCTACAAGCAAAAAGAAAAAGAACAGGAACAGGAACAGATATAAGAATAACATTAGTTGATATATCTATATATATATGAAGAACAGGAACAGATACAAAGAATAAGCGCCTATGAAGTGGAACAAGGAGAAATTTAACTCGATCCTTCATCTAACCTGTATGGATGGGACAAATTAATTTATATAATTTTTTTTTCTGTAATAAAAAATCAAATATATTTTAATTTCTTCATCCATTTTTTTGTTTTCGAAAATTATCTATTTAATCTATATAAAATATAATATATTAATAATAGAACAATTATAAATAAATATAAATTATAACTAATGTTACGTCCGGAAGGGACGTAAATAATAATTATTATTAAATTATATATATTTACATATTACGTGGTTCCGGTTATCCTCTCAATTGGATAGATTTAGTATCCAATTGTTTAGCGTGAGATTGGAATTTAGTCAGTTGACTAGTTTTTTAGAATTGAGGTCAGAGTCTTATGTTTACTGGTTAATCGTTTATTAATAAATATCGAGAGAGATCGCATATAGTTGACGCGTCTACTCGAGGAAATCTGATTGGGATCGACTCAATCGGCTCGATCTGTCGTTGATTGAAGCTTGAAAATGACTAATTGATGTGTATCTCTGGATTAGGCAGGATACTTCGGTTCCTGTCGAAAATCCAGAGAGGTGGTAAAAGGTAGTGTGTGTCAGAAGTCCGTCGGGTAGACAGGTCAGCGCATGAAACAATCAGCTACTGCGCTCGGTAGCTGAGCGGAACGCCTAACGCGCGAAAAAGATAGTAAGGTGTGTGTGATCGACCTTTGAAGAAGAAGAGTTTTGACTTGCTTATATAAGATCCATGCTTTAAACCATCAGGTGAGAAATCACCTGATTTCTCATGTGATGAGTACTTCGTTTTTAATAATTAAAAAAATGTTTAAAACACGAATTACGTCAGATCTAGCGAGACATATATGTGTTACCACCCGGTTAATAACACGTAAACAGGGGCCTAAGCTAAGTTATTTACATTTTAGCGTTTTTTATTTATTTTAAGGTTCTCTCCCCCTGCCGCGGTGCTCAACTCGGTATTAAATTAGAAAATTAGTTGTCTAAGAAATTACACAGCGTTATCTAATGTAAAAACCTCGAAATTCATAATATTAAAGTTCAGAATGTCGATAGAAAAAAAGATAGATAGAAATAAAATCCAAAAGTTGACAGAGAGTGAAATACTATGCGCACCTATATAGATATATACTATAGACTAGGATTAAAACTTTGGACTGTTGTATCTTTAAAAAAAAAGCACTGTTTGCCCTATTCACCTTTTTTCCTCACGATTCATATTGTTTTTTTACATCATGAGATTAGTTTTTTTTTTTAAAGCGTAAGAAAACTTGGTTTGCAATTGAACGAAACGTCTCTGATGGCCATAGGTTCTCAGTATAGGCTTTTAATGTTAAAGTATGCAATTTCGAGGCTCAATATCTCCAAATTTCATGCCGCTTGCGGGTTCCAAATTTTAACAACATATAAAGCATACTTAACGTAACAAATAGAAAAATTCTAAGAAATAGGGTTATGGAGAGAACTACCTTAATAGGTTTATCTTTTGAATTTGGCTGTTCAAAATTTTATCTATTGCATTAGAAAAATATTCTTTTATCTCTTGATGTTTTCTGAATTTTCCATTTTGACTAGTAGCTGACATTTCAATATAGGTTTCCATTTTTAAATTACCTGAAATACCATTTACTTCTTTATTCTTGAAGTATAGGCGAAACCTTATTCACAACTTCTATATTATCATCTGCGTAGTTGAATAGTTTGATTCTGTTCCTTCTTGTTCGAGTTTTTCAGCTAATTCGAAAATTTCTACTCGAGATTTTTCGAAATTATCTTAAATATTTATTCTTGGTGTAGATGCGTTTATTCTTTTAACAGGCTCGGCGTTCTTTAAGGGTACCGAGCCCTCTTGAAGTTTAAATGATCTTCTTGAGTGCCCTTGTCTTCAACGACGTATGAGAAGTTAAAATCATTAGACGAAGACCTTTTAGATAAATAGCCTCTTACTTGATGTCTCCGATTGTTCTAGCGAAGATTTGAGCTGTCTCGCGAGAAATTTGACGCTTCTTGATCATTGCCCGGCGCCTCTTATTGTCTTTGAGCTTGACACATATTCGGTCGTGCTGCGTTAGCTTTATTTTGTTGAGATTGGTCAGATGGCAGAACAATTAGGCGTTTGCCCCAGATCGTATTTATAATAAGAGAGCATTTGCTAAATTCGTGACCCGGCTTGTTGCAAAATTCACATTTTGAGTCATATTATTTTTTACGACAATCCTTCTCCAGATGATAGTTTCCAAGGTAGTAAATGCAATTTTCGATAGTTGGTGCTGCTCGAACTGCAGCTCTTTGTGTGTATAAGTTTTCATCATGCTCCGGTATTAGGTCAGCATACAGATTTTCTTCGTATTCCTGATCAAAATTATTTTCGTAAGGTAGAATTGATATATTGCAGCAGGAATAAGGACTGAATGGCTGTACTTCATTTGACGAAGTCATAAAACACTTTACAGCTTTCTGTGGGAAATGTTGTAAAGAAGGTGGGTATCTTGCGTATTCCGTAAAATTGGGTTTCAGAATTATTGATAATACTGTTGCTTTTGCTATCGTGTCAGCTAGACTTTTCGGCTTTTCATTTTGTACGCGATATTCCGGGGGATCGTAGAACCCTGCTAAAAAGAATTGAAGTGTTTTGCGTTTAGCTGTCACCGTATGACAATCGTAACCAATTCCATCTGCATTAATTGTGCTTTCGATAGCTAATAAACGTTGACTTCCTAATACTGATGGCGGCGAATGACATTAAAAGCGCCGTTATCTGATAAATACAGTTTTTCCAGCCAGCGCACCAAACTGCCATTCAGCTATTTTCAAATATGGACCCTGATTAAGAATATGCAATACTTAAAAATTAAAATTACGCTTAATTTTAAAGCTAGAAAGGGCAGTGGACATGAGTAAAATGTCTATAGACACCGATGTTTCAACCGTACTCGGAACTGTTTTGTTTCTACTAATTATGTATGTCTGTAGTTACCGATCCTGTTTTACCACTTCAAGTTTTTGGTATTGTATCATTAATAAATTGTAATAATAATATACGTTAATGTAAATAATTTTTTTTTATTTTTAGATCTATAGCTATTATTAGAATAAAAAAGATTTATATCATGACCTCCATCATAATAATTATTTATCAATAATTAACTTTGTCTATATGTGCTAAGTACATTAATTTTTTAAGAATACATGTGGCAAAATTTTACTTGTAAGAAAACGCGTTCGAGGTACAACTAAACCACCTGCAAAAATTTCTTGGGTACAAAAATCGCGTTCCAGACACGTGGCAAAACCATTTGTAAATTTTAATTACGAAACTTGCGGAAACGTTTCAGTCCTTGTAATATTGCCAACATAGAATTGGGGAACATCCCCGAAGGGACACAAAAAGATATTCTAAAATATATTATTTACTTATTCAATTCCTTTTTTAAATATTTAGACAGCTTGGATGGTTAATTAAAATACCGATACATATTGCTTACGTTTGTGAAACTAATAAAATAATACTTTTAGGGCGAGTGTAGTATAAAGCATTTACATATATACGATTTGTTTATGTTTTTCCGAATTCACAAGTGAATTATGTCTATCGATAATTCGTTAGCACGCTCGATCCAATGATGCGAAAGCATCGGAAAATATGAGGGGGCAGATGAATATTGTGAGTATTGCGAGAGTGATAGAGAGATTCGCGATAGGTGGGAGAGATCGAGTCCTCGGATCGATTTTGGTCACGAAACCATGCACGTGAGAGCCGTTTGACTTGTGTGTGTGTGTCAGTGTTTGCCACCAGCAGCATCTTAATTGCACTATACTGCAGACCAGTGCTAAATTCGATAGAAAGAGAGGTGCAGGGAGCACGAGTAGGTACTTGGTCTACTTCGATCGCGGTTGAGTTTGAGCAACGTGCGTATGTGTGTATCGCGCTTAAAGTCTCCGTAATCGTTTTCTCGGTTCGCGAATATTTTATAACGCTACTTGTATTGTTCTATAAAAGATAGTAAACTTTGAGTGTTAGTGATGATATACTTTGAAAATACACGAGAGATTCCTTGATTTCCCCCTTTTATCCCGCGATTACCGCCGCCTTCGTGAGCACAGTAGAAAAGCGTTTATACTGTGCATTAAAACTAAGCAGCAGGACTTGCGAGTATTGCACGATGCTCGCAAGTATTCTTCCGAACAACGGCAAGCAAGGCTCTTCAAGAGAGTCTCGCGTTTGTCTACTGTAGCTATGTCCAAGCCTGAACAGCGGGAAAACCAGTCTGAGGTTTTCCACTGCACAGTGTACACATCAGGTAGGAGCAAGATCATAGTAGCGTTCTCGTGAAGAATAAACAGCCCCGTTACAGTGTAAATCTGAAGTAAAATTCTATTTATGTATTATACTTGGGTTTCATAGTCTTGAAGAGGGACGCATTTTTAATAAAAGTCTGAAACGTCGGCCATTTAATTTAAATGTGTATTTAAATTGTTTGGTTGGACCGGATTACCACATTCAAATAAAATCATCTTCGAACGTTTTTCACATCATTAATGCTTAAAAATTTAGCAAATTCATAATAATACTCGTAATACTTGAATAAATTTTGATAAGGATAAAGAGATTCTAAAGTTATAACCTAAATTTCAAAAAATGACATTTTTCATAATAGCAAAGCAACAACGCAACTACTTTAGAAAAATAAGCAATTCGAAGACTAGCATGATTCGTTTTTCACCGCTTTCTGGCTTCTTCACAAATATTTTTATTTTTTTTTGATAACAATTAAAATGATAAGTTAGCTATTTCAGTTTTTTTATATTATAATTAAATTAAAAAAGGTTAAAAATTTAAATATCAAGCCTTAATCACCCAATTATAATCGTAAAAAACGAATTTTTAAAGCAATAAGTATAAGAAGGATTGACAACTTACGGATTGTGTTGGGATTATTTGCGAAGTCGATCAAGCATTGATTGAGCATAATTCTTCGTTCTCACGGCTTTCTTTATTTTCGGCCCTCAAAGCTGTTTCAAAAAGGTCCGGTTGTTCGATAATATTTGATGATTTTTTTACGTCTCGAATGGATTTTAGGGCTTTAATATTTTATTAATAATTTTTTGTATTTTTTGTAAATCTGTGATGATATTATTACATAGGACACCTAGCTGTCCTATGATTTTATTCATTGACGTGTAAATATTAATTCACAATAAAATGCGGCATACGTCACCGCATTCCAAAGAATCGCAAGTCGCAGCTGACCACGCCATAAAATGCAAGCGTCAGCAGACGCAGCATTTTTCTACCCAGCAACAGTTAAATTTCCGACTCTGCAAAAATCGCACGAGGCCATTTTTACCATTTCCACTACCTTTAGCGAATCATTATAAAAGCAGCCCCGTCAGGCCGCATCTAGGAGAACGACCCAACATCTGAACGAGGAACGACTGACCGATCGCCGTGCAACGCAGCTAGAACCACTAGACGTATCGTGAATAAACAAAGTATAAAGTTCTCCAGTTTTCACGTCACTTCATTTACCCGCCTCACAAATTCCTTTTTAATTAAGTTATCGGAAAGTCGGACGATACCGAATCCACATAGAGAGAAAGAATCTCTCGTCACAATTATCATACGTGACATTTTTGGTGCTAGGTGTGGGGTTTCGTCAGTATTTCTATCGCAATCTATTTCATCAAATCTGTCCTTATATTTTCTTCGAGCAAATTTTAAGCTCGTTCGATAAATCGACCAATGTTATTTAAGAAGTACTTGAGATTAATTTCATTTCGGCTATCATGCGTAAGCTTTTAAGTCATCAGACAAGTATAAATATTCATAAACTAAAGTTTAATTATTGCAATTACATTGGCATAAAGTACCCAAATGTTGGAAAAATATTTGAATTATTTAACAGCAAGTACCAAAGACACTGAATCACTCTGTTGATCATGCGAAACTACTTCTGAGCTGTACTCTAATACAATAAGTACCAAAGCCTCTGAATCACCCTGTTGATCACGCGAAACTACCTCTTAGTTGTACTCTAAGCAGCAAGCACCAAAGCCTCTGAATCTCTCCGCTTGATTATGCGAAACTACTTCTCAGCTGCACTGCAATACAGCAGGTACCCAAGCCTCTGAACCTCCCTGTTGGTCATGCGGAACTACCGTTGCGCTGCATTATATAATTTTATTGTTTCAAAGATTATTTTTCTATTTTAAAAGTACAAGCATCAAATCCTCTGAATCTTCCTGTTGATCACGCGAAACTACTTCTCAATTGTACTACATGACTTCAATATTTCAAAGATGATTCTAAAAAGAAAGTACATTTAAGAGCTAAAGCTTTTGAATAATTAAAATAATTAAACGAAACTACTACTAAATTTCTATGACTTAAATAATTCTTTATACATGATCTAAAATACACCTATTTATAAATCTGAAATGTGTCTCAAGTACTCCTAAAAATTTTAAGAAAGGAAAGGAAACTGTGACCTTAAACATAACGATAAAAAAAAAGAAAAAAGTCTGAACTAATGAATTGACAAAAAAACCAGACAGTCGTACAAAAACAAAAAAAAATGCAAATATCATATAAAAAGCCAAAAAGAACGTAAATATATATCAAAATAGAGAATAAAAAAAAGGGAAAATAGTAATATTTATATCACTGCATATACTAGTATAACAAAACGTATTTAACAAAAACTAAAGAAACCTTTTTTGAGTTAGTTTAAACCTTCACCTTGTGAGGCCCCCGATCGTCGAACGCCTCACAAGGATATTAATATCAAATAGGACATTTTGTCCTGAGTCCCCCGGTCGTTGGGTGCCTGAGAAAATTATTTATCCAATTTTCATGACATTTTCAGTACAAATTTTTGTGTTAGGAAAAGGGAAGAAAAGAAAGATATTTTCATGTCCCTTTAGTTACTTATCATATGATTTCTTTACATATCCAGTTATTATCACATCTAAAATATTTTAAATGTAATATTTTATTATCTCCTCCATCGCTCTCATAGCAAGCATAGCAGCGCCGACACCCCCATCGACTACTAAGGTCGCGGCATACTCGCGCACGTTCTCTCGCTTTCGTAGCGGCAAGTACAGCAGCACGAACACCCCGATTGACTACTACTTATACCATCCGATCAAATACTAGGGTCAAAACAAATACGCGCTACACTAAACTGTATCACAACTTAATAAATATTAGAAATCGCATATTATAGTTTACTCACGATAGAATACCTTTTATACAAATTATCTTATTCTATGCTACATACATATTATTATCATTATTTTTTTTAAGGGAAAAATGACAAGACTAAAATTAAACGGATTTTCATAGAAATTAACGCGTTTCCGCCGAGAACGCCACTCGCGGTACGCCGGTCTTTAAGAGCTTGTAACTGACGTTCAAAACGTCAAAAAAAAATGAGAGGGTCATATTCTGAAAGTTTAAGATCTCCTCTTTCCGATCGTGCCCATTAAAATTTCCAAAAAAAATTTTTACTATGGCAAAATGCAGTTTAAAAAACGAAAATCATTGTAATCGAGTTTTCAAAAGGTTTTCCGAGTGAAATAGACTCGGAACCTCATTATCCGGTGGAATAATTTTTGAATAGGAGGAACTCATGGTTCCTGGATCGATTTTTCACCTGGGGGTTTTCGAAATGGCGCCTTGATTGCAAAATTTTTGTCAATATGTTTATGAATTTTTTACTCAATAACTATGGGGTTATAGAAAAATTGTCAAGAGAGAAAAAGTTCTTAGAATTACTCACATAATGCACCCGCATTTTTTCAAAACGTTTCAAGAAAATTTTTGTATTTTTGCAAAAGGTAAATTTATGCAAAATTCAAAAGCTGCTCAAAAAAATTCAAAAAAATTCCCATGTATTCTACGGTTGATTCTAAGAACATTTTATGCTTGTCAATTTCCGTGTAAATGTAATAGTTTTTGAATAAAAAATTTCTTAAAATCAAACTTACTCCAACTTTTTGTTTCTTGTTCCCGGGATAACTACATTCATGCTGGAGCAAAATGTTCTTAGAATCAACCGTAGAATACATGGGAATTTTTTTGGATTTTTTTGAGCAACTTTTGAATTTTGTGGAAATTTATTTTTTTGCAAAAATACAAAAATTTTCTTGTAACTTTTTGAAAAAATTCGGATGCATTCTTTCAGAAATTCTAAGAACTTTTTCTCTCTTGACAATTTTTTCATAACCCCGCAGTTATTGAGTAAAAAATTCATAAACATATGAAAAAAATTTTGCAAACAAGGCGCCATTTTAAAAACCCTCAGGTGAAAAATCGATCCGGTAACCATGAGTTCCTCATATTCAAACATTTATTCCACTGGCTAATGAGGTTCCGAGTCGATTCTACTCGGGAAACCATTTGAAAACTCGATTTCAAAAAAAAAAAAAAGTGGGTGAAAAATTCATGTT
>UELU01144905.1:4677-16789 GCA_900490025.1 Megastigmus dorsalis
CCCCCCCCCTCCACCCTCCTCTTCCTGCACGAGGATCGCGAAATCCTGTTTCCAGCACTTTGCGCCAACTTCGCAGGATTCCCCGTGACTTGTGCCGTAATCTTCTTGCGAATCTATATAAGTATATAGGTATATATACGGACATACTGAGCGCTATCTGCTCCGTGTTTATAAGCGAAATTTAAATTATCTAACATCTCGTTATTGTACATTTAATTTCGCATCAACAGAACATAATATTTGCAGTATATAGGTTTATTTTATTGAGAAAATGTTGATTTAATTTTTTATTTTTTAAGGGAATTGAATGTAACAATAATGTAATGATAAGTTTAGAAAATTATTTCATGTAATAATCGTACCTTTTAGTTACGCTAAATTAAATAAAAATTAGTTTATTTAAGTTATGGGATCAGTTTGGCTAACCCAGAAAAAAAAGGAACAGTCCATCGACTTATTGAATGGTAATAATTTTTGACGATTTATGCATAGGTATAAAAATAAAAGTTAATTTTAAATATTAAGTTCGACTTTCTAAATACTTCTTGTCAGAGACTATGTTTTCTGCAATGATAAATCCTGTAAACAAGCAAAAAAAATCTCTGATAAATACGGTCAGTTAGCCGTACACAACTATACATCAGAATCCAGAAGAAGAAACAAAAAAAAAAGAAAGAAAGAAAATAGAATTGCACCTTCAATCAAGAAAGTTCTTTGTATAGATTCTTGGCAGAATCACAAAAGCGAGATTTCTTTCGAATCGTACATATATATATTGTTGGCCCTCGCGTGGCGGTCCTTCGTTCCCTCGCGTCAAACGCAATACGGCGCTCTCTCCTGCCCATGTACCGGGCTACAATGCGCCACGCCATTAGGCCCGTGAGTTATGAGGCAACTTCTAATACTCTAATAATCTCGCTGCTGATCGCTTTTGCCCTGCTGCTGTAACAAATATCATCGTGTGTATACGTAGGCGTTGAGCGAGTTGCGCGCGCGCCACTGGGGATATACGTGTTTCGGATTGGCGAGGAAACGGAAAAAAGAAAAGCAAAGTGGCGCGATCCATGCGGCTCGGTACAACTTTTTTAACATGGGCTTATTAGAACTTGTTGTACGTGTATATTTCCGCTTGATCTTTGGAGTTTTCGTCGTATTTCATACTTTGCGAACCTGATTGATAATAATGTTATTTTATGACTTATTTTACGGAATAAACTGTGTTACATCGAACGTTACTTTTTCTTTAAATACTTGTGAAATTTTTATTTTACACGTCATTATACATTTGCATTTCACAATATTAGTCGCGTATATCAGCGAATAAGTTACAACTACATCGATTCCTTTTCAATATTTTCTATTGTTATAGCTTAAAAATAAACTTAATTCCGCTGATCAGCACATGTATATATCTATTCGAGAAAAATAAAAGAAGAACCATATGGACAACGGTTCGATTGCGCGATACTCTCGTAACTCCCAATTTCCGCGGGGCACATTATATATCCCCCGAAAATTCTATTCCGCTCGCTCGACCGGAAAAGATTCGAGGCATATCAATATGCGAATAACGATATTTCGCCCCGGCGAAAAGTTCGTAGCGCGGGCGCGCGATCGGACCGCCCTGATCAGGATTCCCCGCATGTGTCTCGTCTCTCCTACGCCCGGGTATATAAGACTGATTCCGATTTCGTCCGGGTACACACGAAAAAAAAAAGAGAGAAGAAGAAGAAGTAGCGGAGAGTGAGAAAAAGAGGAACACAGAGAGACAGAGGGAGAGCCGAGGCGCGCCAAGTCAGTGTGAAATTCAGCAGCCCTTATTAAAGCTCACACCCTTATAATGCCCGCTGTCGCTGCTCTCTCTCTCTCTCTCTCTCTCTCTCACTGTGTGTTTTTCTCCTGGCCATTGGCGCTGACTCATCCCCCAGACCATTCGCGCACACATACAGACACACTGTATATTCCGGCCGCATTGCAAACTTACACCCATAGAAAACGAGCCGATATATGCCATGTGCGTGCCGGCAAAAAGATATATATATATATATATGTATACGTAACGCGCGCATTCGCGTGTCGCAGCCACGCGCCTCAGCTGTAACTAAATTTAAAATTTTTACTTACTTCCAGGCTACTGCTCACCCTCGCTGTCATTACCCGCTGCAATCAGCGTCTGCCCTCAGCATCCAAACGTGTGTCTCTGTGTCCGTGACTGGGTGTCTGTGTGTGTGAGCGTCTGTCACATGTGCCGGAGAGAGCTTAGCATCGGTACACGTGTGCGTGTGCCCGTCGGTTATGAGTTTTTACGTCTCTTCTTCTGTGTATGTGTGTGTGCGTGTGGACCGAGGTGTGATTGTATGTGCGCTTGTCTTCTCCATGTGTGTAAGCGTGCGATACGCGAGTGTACGAGGTTTTAGGCCTCCACCACCTTTGCCGCCTTTACACTTCACCTACTTCATCCCCGAGGACCTTTCGAATCGGACCGTATAACCAGATTAACTGCGGGCGCTTGACAAATGGTCGCGTTTTCATCGAGCACGGGAAACAAAAAAAACACGAAAATCGTGTTTTAACGCTGAGGCCTTTTGGTTTTTTATGATGTTCTTGGCTTATGGGAGTTTTAATTTTTACTCGAAATCGTAAGAACTTATCTTGATTTTATACGAAATCAGATTTTGTACACTGGGGACTTGAAGTAAAGTTTTCGCGAAAAGTTCCAGGACCGAAAATTCAAACCGACGGGGGTATGCAAATCAACTACGGTTTATGCAGATCGTCCGTCGCAGGCCCATAAATCGCCGAGATAATCTATTGCTGCAGCGAGCTCATACATTTCTTTTACATTCAACTTTATATTTCAGAATGAATTCTTGTCCATACGCGAAACTGAATTTTAAAAGATTTTCTCAAATGTAGCTATTATTTATGAATCTTAATTATTGGCAAGGTTGAGCATGTCACCCGATTTTAGGATACAGTTTATACACTTTTTCATCTACCCAAGTATTCGTAAAATTCGTTTTAAATTTATTTCGATATTGAAAGAAAATTCTGAACTAAACAGATACTTGCAAATTATTTTTAGGTGTAAAATCACTACTATATTAAAATGACTTTGTATTAAATCAATATAAAGATAAATATGATTGTTATTTCGTTCTACATAACTTAATATAATTTTCAATATCAGTTAAATGTAATATATAAAATGATAAAAGTTTAGACAATGGTTGATTAACAATTCTATAGCGCAAGTGTGGGATATCGCACGGATTACCCCGATAGTACGATATCGGCGTTAGTTCCCGAAAGATTTCATAGGATGAGATACAAAACAACTTTTACTTCCCAACTCGAGTTGACTTCCGCTCAGACGTAAAGTCTACGCGCTTCGCAAACTTCTTTTGTCTTTCGACTAGACGACTTTTTCGCTGCCAGAGCGCGCGAGAGACTTTCTTTCTCGCGCCGAACGAGATGTAGCGGCGTTTTCGCGAAATTAAAAAAAAAAGGAAAGAGAGAGAAAGAAACAGAGCGTGAGTCGGGAGAAATTGTTTCATTCTAATGAAAATCCACGCGCATTTATAGAAGCGTAAGGAATCGAAGTTTTATTTACATAATTTTGCGGAGCTCGCGCCCGTTTTTTTCCCTTCTTTGGTTTAAGAGATTAAATTTTTTTCCCATAATGCTACCGACAACTTACATTTCAGAACTTCGCCCAGGTTTCAGAAATAATGCCCTTAGACAGTTCGGAGTTTTAAAATGAAAACTTGAATACGCCAAGTGCTTATATTTTGCATACTTATGCAGATTTAAGTAGAAGAAGTCGGGCGTGGTAAGACGCCAATTTACATGTTATTTATTTTAATAAATCAGTTATAATTTATCGGGGCTTCTTTAGACACATGCGTTCAGTCTTGGGAGTTCAATTATACAATAAGATTCTCTGAACGATCATTGTATAAAGTAGATTTAAAGACCTTGAATATCTACATGTCGATGGTGAAAATATTATTTATCAATATTGAGTAGTATATATAATTCTTTACGCTGAATTGGAATATTATTTCGCGATCTGTCTTTGAAAACCTAAATACCATGTAAACCGAGTACATATCATTTCTCTCGACTTAGGGCCTTTTAAATAAAAATTTGCGCGCACCGCACTTCAAACGTAACGACTCATCCCTAAATCGCAAACAATCGGCTTAATGCACATTAAAGAACATCGATCGTCTATATGACAATGCGGCGAACAATCCCAGCGTGGGCCATTATAAAGAAACAATCAAGTTAAAAACAATAAATCGAGCATCAGCGCGACAAAACATTAACTCCACGGTATTCGCTCGCTGCCCTCGCGCGGGCATTAATCTCAGTTAAAAAAAAAAAGAAAAAAAATATAGAGAGAGTGAACAGCCCAGAGAGGCGCACGGAAAATTCCAATCCAGCCCCCCTAACAGACTCCGCGCGCATATGAACGCGTAAATAATTACCCCGTCGTATAGCGCGGTACACTCGCGTCCCCTTTCCGCACCCCTGAAAAACTTTATCCCCCCAACCCCTAGCCCACCCCACCAGCACCTCTTCCGCGGTCCGCGGGACTGAACCGATTCGAAACTGCCGCTTGTGCGCGTTGCGCGCGGCGGGTATTCGTTATCGCAATAATTACAATCGGCCGACAGTTTTCAGCGCAGGCCAAAGCAATCGGTTGAAGGGATGTACAGGGAGCGAGGGGTGAACAGAGGGGTAGAGAGAGAGATAGATAGATAGATACCTTTTTATTTTGTTATAAAACAAAAATACAATAATATATAATATAATGTCAGATTAATCGAATAGGTAGTATAATAATAAATATATCACAGTTAAATTTTCTTCATTTTAAATATTGCTAAAATATAATCAGTCTTAACTATCTATCACCGTCAACTTACAAAATAAATACAATACAATAAAATATATACAAGTCAGTCAAAAAATGATATCCCAGTGTGCATCGTGGAGTGACTATAAGCATCCAGGTCGAGGAGGTACTGATAGATCGCCGCCTTGAATCTGCGCAAAGATGGAAGGTAGCGCAGACAATCAGGGAAAAGTCTCATAGAGAGAGAGAGATGGAGAGAGAGAGAGAGAGAGAGAGAGAGAGAGAGAGGGAAGGTATGGGGTGAAGGGAACGGGAGGAGGATCAGCAAGAGGCAAAGGTGGAAAAGCCGGGGGGCAAAAAGGCGCTCGGAGCGTGCTCATTAATTCTCCGCGAGCAGTTAAGTGGAACGGGATTGTGGAAATGCGGCGGCGAAAGAGAACGAGAGGCTGAGTGAGAGAGAGAGAGAGAGAGAGAGAGAGAGAGAGAGAGTAAGAGGGAGAAGGGAGGCGAAGAGCCAGGCGGCGGAATTTTCTCAGGAATCTTATAATATTTATTATCCCAGCGGACGGAGAACAATCGCGAACTAATTCAGCCCGCTTAATTACCGACAAAAGAACAATAAGATTTGGCGCGCTTTTGTCCCGAGCAAAAATGAGAAATTATATTGCGGGTCAGCGGCTTCGAGTAGGTGCGCGCTTCTCTCCGTTCTCTCCTGCCTTTTCTCTCTCTCTCTCTGTTTCTCTCTCCCTTCTCTCTCGCTCTAGCCCTGCCTCGCTCTTTCGTGGACCTTCGCTGTGGGCCGTCAGGAAAAACGAGAGAAAGAGTAAGAGAATGAGAGAAAAAGAAAGAGAGAGAGAGCGTAGCGAGCATTTCTTTCTGTTTTTTTTCTCCGCTTCCTTTTTTTTCGTGGAAGACACCCGTTCGAGCAGTGCTTTCTACGCGCGCACTAACAACTTTTTTAATTAATGAAAAAGGGATGAATTAAATAATATACTTGCTTGCTTTTTCTGCGTTAGCAAAAGAATAATCTGCCGGCCGCCGGCTGAACTTTTATATTTGTGTAACTCTTTTTTAGCTTTCAGTGCGGCGGTCGCGGCATCTCCGCGCGCGCTTTTTTTTGCGCCTGTTTTTGTTTATGTTTGCTGTGCGGAATTTTTTGAATGGTTTTGATGATAAACATCGTTTTTAATTATTATTGCTTTAATGAAGTGTTCGTTGAAAGGCTTTGCATTCGTTTTTAAAAGTTGCGTTACTATGATTCTATGCAGATAAATAAATACAGAGCATGTATTTAATTACTAAAAAGTAGATGTACTTTATTTAATTCCTTACCTATGCTCGAAAATATGATTACTGACACTTACAGATTAATATGAAAAACATTATACATAAATTGTAAATTACAAGTTTTATTTTAAAAAGATATATCACTGTTATTTAATCTAAATATGTAAAAATAGAGAATCGAATAGGCTTTTAAGCTTTAGCAGTTTCTATGAATTGGACATCGTTACGTTTCCAAGTAAGCCAATCGTTTTGATTGACCTCTTTTTAATCCATTAGTCATTTCATATGTTGACATTTAATTAGTTTTATTACTTAGTTACCAAAATCATATGCATATACATGAAGCAGGGCAAAACTATTTCCGAAAATGATACAGAAGCTAAAGGATTAATACAATAAAAAAAATAAAAAAAAAACAAAATAGAAATGTTGCGAAGTTATTTAATTGCAAATCTTTCATAGAACAATAAACGTTTAATTTTTCTTCGGAAATTTAAGGATTCGTATCATGCAGCAACCACAAGTTCAGTCTGATTTTCTGCAAAACAAACATTGCGGCAAGTAGTGCACAGACGAGCACAGGCAACTCATATGAGAGTTAAGTTTACCAGCAAATCTTCGACGAAAACTCTGCCATTGAATGGCGTCGTCGCTCTTGCTCGCAGATTCGCCTTTGGCAGGATTCCAGGTCGCGTGTGATTGGATATCTCCACGGATGAAAACACGGGCAGGTCAGTTTAGACTCTAAAGGCCAAAAGACAGAAAAATAAATGTTTCAATGTTGATAATATATATATATGTATATACTCTACTCTAAATCTAGTTTGAATAAACGTTTTAACGAAAGTGAACCTTAGTTTAGCGTATCTACCTAGTTTAACTTACGAAAAGGTAACACGTTAATTTTTTTTGAATTATTATTATATTATTATATTATTTTTTATTTTGGAAATCAGTGTTTAGTGGTTTGCAAATTCTTATGTTACACTCTTTAGTAGACTGTATGATACAGTTTTTGTAAACTTCTATTTCATTAGCATAGTCTCTACCAATCACAAATATTTTCTTGTGTACTTTTGTAACTTACATGACATGTTATACATTGTTCTACGTTCATTCATAATGGTTAAAACATTTTTGATGCGAAAAAAGAAATATGTCTGATAATCTGTGGAAGGTGCGTATTATAATCCCCGACCTTCAACTTGTAAACGCCCATTTTTCTCCTGATTTACGTAGAAATTGTTTCAAACTGTTACAATCAAATCGGAATTATTAATATAATTTGAATGTAACATTTTCAAAGAATTTCTACGTAAATCCCATAAATATTTAAATTCATGGAGAAAAATACCAATTTTCGAGTTGACTCCTTTTTGAACCAAATTCTGAGCTGTCACATTTTTGACACGGAGTCTAAGTTGTCTTTTTTCTGTAACGGACTCTGAATTGTCTTCTTCTTACTCGGAAGGGGACGAATCATACTTATTGAGGATAGAGTAATATCGATGGTGCGATGTACACTCTCCTGCAGCGTCGCTGACATTTTAGCAACCACATAAATTGGAGCAAGCGATTATCTGGATCGCAATAAGTCGCCAACGCGAAACTTCCCCAAATCATAAGTCGCAATTATACTCACACTCTATCTCAATAAGCCTAAAGAAATATTTAATTAAATTAATAATTTTAAAACTAATCTTATGCAGATCTACAAAAAATCTCTGCTATAAGGCACCCGAGATTAGCCAACGATGCAGCAATAAAAAAGGAAGCTCCACACAATGCAGAGATTATTCTTGTGCGAAGTATATATAAAAAACAAAATCAATAGAGCTTCGTACTCGGTATATCAATAGGAGGGACTAGACAAGTTCTTAAACATCATCCAAGTGGTATCGCGCTCAGGCAGGAGTTGAAATTAAAGGGCCGTGACACCACTGCATATAAGGGAAAGTATAGACGAGCGATCGTCGACTTCCGGTCTGGCTCATCAGCACGCGTCACCCCGTATTACCCGTAACTACGCTTTCCGCTCTCTCGGGAGGCCTGGCCGAATCCCTCCCCTATGTAACGCGCATTGTGCCGAGGATCGCGCGCGCGACACTGGGGGGGGCCATTCTCGTAAGCGATATATATACGTCGACCCCCTGCGAGTTGAGCGGAGAGAAAGAACACGAGGGAACCTTTAGCAGCGCTTTTTTCTCATCTATCTCCCTTTCACCTCTTTTGCTCTTTCTTCGCATTGCCCACTTTTTTTTTTCTATCGGTTGCCTTCCTTTATTCCGTGGCCTGGCGCGCGTGAAAAGACCGCGTAGATGGAGACTCGTTCGAGACGAAATAATCATTTAATGGACTGTTTGTGTGCGTGCTACACAGTCGTAGGTCACATTTGGATGCGGGAAACCAACTGTGTTAAGCTATTGTCTTTAAATCTATGTTGAAGTTATACAATTGCGGTTGATGCGTTATTTAATGAGGCGGTTTTATTGTTCAAGGACAATATACGCATATCTTATATGAAGGCAGTTGTATTCGTTGGACTGTTTGTGATCAATTAAACCGAAATATGAGTATGCATGTAATCCGTTATAAAGAATGCGGTTTAAGAAAAGCTTATTCTAAGTTATCAGCACTAGATTTTACATGCTCTCTAAATTTGAAATATTGCAAACCTGGTCCAAAGATTAGTATATCTACACTGGTTATTTTATTGAACTTTTAGTAGTTACATCCGGAAAAGTAGTGCATATATACCCGCGAAACAAATTTTAATTTACCCAATATCTTGATGTAGCCCTGTAGTGAAGCATTAAGCATTCCCACGCGTGGGAAATAGAAATTTTAATAATTCAAAAAATTATGTCTATTCTTTGACTTTGACTCCATCGCGAGTTCTGTGGTATATTGCGCATCGTATATAAGGAAAGGCTTGAAATGCGGTAGTCATAACGCGTAGATCTAAGCTATATAATCTCAGGTTAGGAGAACAGCGGTAATGGAAAGCCAAAAGAAGTAAAAGGATGCAAGGGTGCGTATACCGTAGCTCCGCGGATACGAGCATGCGGCCGGGTTTTCTCGTCGATCACGCTGCGCCTGCGGACTAAACTTTAATTGATTCAGCTCTCTGTGGTTCGCGAGCATCGAGGCGCAAAGTAATAGAGGGTCTTTCTCCGATCACCCGCTATATATATATATATATACTAGTTCTTCCTGTTGTCTGTGCAGCAGAGCCGTTGGCGAGGTGCAGTAGTCTTATACGCCGTTATTGGCCGCGCTCACTCTCTCCCTTTCTCTTTCTTCTTCCGTTTCCACTTTCTTCCTACTCTGTGTGCGCCTCCTCCTTCCGTCAGCAGGATGCGCCTGTCATACCTATTCTTCCACCCGACGTACCTATCTTTCTCTTTCTCTCTCTCTCTTGGACCCTTAATCAATAAAAGAGAAAGGATAGTGATTCACTTTTGTTCCCGATAAGGTGGAACGTAATTGATCGATTTTCAGAAGCAACGTTTTCAATATTTCAAGATGGTCGTTGACACATTTTCTTGGTGGGTCGCAGTTAGTTTCTAATTGGATTTTATATTGTTCTGTTACGTCATAGTGTAAGTTATTAGATGCATTGCTGTGAATGTTTCTTGATAATAAAGGTTAAACTGGTTGTCTTCTATATGATTCGAATAAAATTTACCGATAAAAACCAAACTCCTATGCGTTGCTTATAAGGTAGTGTTAGCTAATTCCAATCTAAAAATATATAGTTTAAATAACTACTAAGATTGAGTCGCTGTGTACTTACAGCAATAGAATTATATTAGTTTAGAATATTTATGAGATAAATATCCTAAATAAAGTCCGTCACGAAATATGGATTTGAAGATAGGGTAGATGTACCTGTTTTGGCCACTACTCCGTTTCTGGACAAGTTTTAAACAACTCTTTGAAGCCATAAAAAATGTTTAACTTGAAAAATGAAATATCTGCAGTCACGTGGCAGCTAAATTCAATGGAACGTTTGATATATAACGGTATATTAATTATGTAATTGGCGATAAGATGGCCAAAATCGGTGTTTATGCGCTAAATACATTATAAATTAAAGGTCTTTTTTAGTTTGTTTTTATTGTACAGAAATATATCTGTATATAATGATCGCAAAAACTACTGGCGCATTACACAAATAACTTAAAGAACAATTATTGAAGTTGAAACGATTAAGAGAACAAGTAGCGAGGCAATAAAAAACCTATCACTTAACATTTAAGAAAAAAACTTCAGTGGCTTATGTAAACATGGCTTATTGTTAAAAACTAGTTTGCATCGCATAAACGGATTTAAAACAAAAAAGACACTTTTCAGCACGACCAATGAATTATGTAAAAAGAGAGAAAAAAAAAAAAAGAAAGTAATATCGGCGCAGAGGAAGGTTGCACAATCAGGCTTATTTTCCAGCTGAAGGCTCCGCCTATGACTCGAGCTATACACGAATCGCGTGCGCACTATCTGCGCATCATCGGGTAGGCAGAGCACGAACGGCAGCAGC
Source organism: Megastigmus dorsalis (assembly GCA_900490025.1). Lineage (NCBI taxonomy): Eukaryota > Metazoa > Arthropoda > Insecta > Hymenoptera > Megastigmidae > Megastigmus > Megastigmus dorsalis. The sequence goes on from UELU01144905.1 coordinate 15,369, forward strand.
GCGCCAGAGCCGCGCGCTAAAGAAAAGAGAGCGAATCCTCCCCTTCGGCGCGTCGTCCCTTATACATATATATATATATACGCCTGAAAAAGGGGTGGAGAGTAGTAAGGCTTGCGGATCTCCACCAAGGGTTCCATAGTCGAAGGGTAAAATAGCTAGAGAGAGAGAGAGAGAAAAAAGCCGGCGGTAGCCTTTTATATTTCGGCATAATTGGACGCTCAGGCCCCCCGCCCGGCGGCGGCAAAACAAAAGAGCAGACGGCCGCGGTGCCCACGGTTTTATAGGGTGTGCGGCCAGGGACCGTATATATGCACATGTATATGTACACGCACCGCCGCAGAATCGACCAGATATCACTCTATATACAGTGAGAATGGGTACGTGCGCCCGAGAATGAATCGCATTATGCTTGGTTCGCGCAAGGCTATAGCTTGCCTCGGCTCGTCTGCCTCTGCCGTGTCTATATATGCGCAAAATGTAGGAAGAAGGCGGCTATAGCCTGTTAACTCGATTCCTCCCGGCGGTCTCTGGGCGAGGCCCATGAGCGAGTATTACCGGTAAAGAATTATTTTTCGACCCTCCTACCTTATGTGTTGTTACGGTCAGGATCGGCTGCTCTGCCTTCGCCTCCTATATATATATTCCTCGGGGTATATAGGCTCTGCGACTGCGTGCACGACCATTTTTTATTCGATCTTCCTTCATTTTTTTTTCCTTTTTGCACTTGACCGAGCTTATACACATCCATGGGTTTAATATGAATATTGCGTAAATTACAGCTGGAGGTCGTGTTTTAGCATATCTAATAGAAGTCAGTTGATCATACTCTGGTTTCTGCTGAACTGATTGAATTTGGTACATTTGGCAACAGTTGTGTCAGATTTTTTAATAAATTATTTAAGTTAAATACGTTAGAGTCTAGACTTTCGTCATTCTGTTGTACTACATAAAAGGCCGTCAATCGAAAATTCGTGTGCAGCTCTGCGAATTTAATTGGTCTATGAGTAGCTAGAAATAATTTGGTTACATTTTCTTAAAAGACTTTTCATCTATACAATATTTTATAATACAAACTTATAAAAACTAGTTCAAATTGAGTAAATTTAAAGAAAAAAATATTTGTAATAAATTACTTTTTTTCTGATTGAAAATCACTTTGAGAGTGTCCGAGGACATGTAAATAATTTTTCTCCGCATTTTATCTAGTTTTTCTTTCGTTTTTTTTCACCTCGTTCACGATCTTCTCCCACTTTGTGGAGTACACCCCAAAAAGGAACTGGTAGGTAGGCCAGACTACGCTTCGATGCGCTCGCTAGACTCCCTGCATGTTCTGATTGGATTTTATAGCTAACAAGAAAATTATATTCTAAATTGGGTAGGTAATCGTGTGGGACATCACAGGTCGCGAATGAGATTTTATA